>MU759386.1:201231-234747 GCA_026770625.1 Nicotiana glauca | reverse complement strand
AGGTCATTCGGACGTCGTTTGGTCGGGTTTTTGATTGGATGTGAGATTCGGAAGTTTTAAGAAAATTTAGACTTTGATTTGATGATAAATGAGGATTTTGATGTTAACGATAGCATTTTTATGATTAGAGCAAGTTTGAATAATGTATTACATCATGTCTGTGCTTTTGGTTGAGGTCCCGGGGGCCTTGGGATGATTTCAGATGCTCAACAGGTAAATTTTTGGAAGTTAGAAGGAAAATTACAGCAGGCTTCTGTTGTTTTCGCTTCTGCGGCTTGGGAACCGCAGAAGCGGCCTTTACGCCTCAGAAGCGGTTTATCACCTTCTCCTCTGAGACTGCAGAAGCGGTCTATTTTCCACATAAGCGTTGCCGCAGAAGCGACTTCTTAATCGCAGAAGAGATTTTGAGACTTCCCCTCATAGACCGCAGAAGCGGTCCCTTGTCCGCAGAAGCGGAAAAGCCTGGGCAGAAATAGGAAATATCGAGGGTTTAATTCCATAAGTGTGAAAATCAATTTTGAGCTCGGGCAAGGGCGATTTTTCTAGAAATTTTCAGAGGCAACGATTGGGTAACGATTCCTTACTCCCTTATGATTAATACTCACTAATCCAACCTCAAACTCAACTTTAATTTCGGATTTTTGAATGAAAAATGGGGTAAAGTTTTTAGACATAATTGTGAGGATTTGAGGGGGCATTTGACCTCCGATTTGTGAGATTTTTATATGGTTAGACTCGTGATAGTACGAGGGTTCTGAAAATGTAAAAGTATTTTGATTCCGAGACGTTGGCTGGAGGGGCATTTTGGTCATCTTACCTATTTTTGCGCCCTAGTTGTGATTTTATTAGTGGAATCAGTTAATTGCTATATTATTTACAATATGAAATTGGTTTGAATAGATTTGGGCTGGCAAGGGCATCGCTCCCTAGTTGATTTCGCACCGGTTGGAGGTAAGTGGCTTGCCTAACCTTGTGTGGGGGACTTCGTCCCTTAGGATGTGATAATTGATAATTTAATGCCTTGTACGTGAGGTGTCGAGCGCGTACTTGAGCAAATTGTTGAAACCCGGATTTTTACTTAAATTACTTGATTTGGATTCTCTATCATATTTGCCTTACTTTGCTTGCTTTTATAGCATGTGCTAGCGTAGAAGAGCATGTTTAATTGATCCAAGGTGCCTGTTTGTTTAAATTGTCCTAACTCTGATTACGTGGAGCACGTTAGGCCAATATTCTTTGGTGCCTTGTATTGTTGTACTTAAATTTTCGAGTATTTCTCTGATGTAGATTGTGTATTTACATTGGGACTACGGATGCGGTACTCCGGGAGCTCCCCCTTGTTTGTTTACTTTGGGAGTACGGATGCGGTACTCCAGGAGCTCCCCCTTGTTTGTTTACTTTGGGACTACGGGTTCGATTCCCAGGAGATCCCCCTGCATTTTATTTTTGGGACTGCGGAACGGTATCCCAGGAGATCCCCCTGCATTTTATTTTGGGACTACGGGACAGTATCCTGGGAGATCCCCCTGCACTTTTATTTTGGGACTACATGACGGTATCCCGGGAGATCCCCCTGCATTTTTATTTTGGGACTACGGGACAGTATCCTAGGAGATTCCCCCTGCACTTTTATTTTGGGACTATGGGACGGTATCCCGGGAGATCCCCCTATACATTGATGGCTAGATTACGGGATGGTATCCCGGGAGATTCCTTGATATTGATATAAGATCTGGACTACGGGACGGTATCCCGGGAAGTTCCATTGGACAGTTGAGAAAAGGGCTACAGGACGGTATCCTGGAAGACCCTCGTCGGTATTCTTGAAATGTTGCTGTATTTACTCTGTGTTTCTGTTTTGTCTTGCAGTATTATATTTCATTGATCTGTCTTATCACTTCGTTGTGTTCGTTAGTTTTCATCAGATTTTAATAATATTAATCTCTTGCTATTTTATTCTTTTCTGTCTCAGTAGGGCCCTGACCTTTCCTCGTCTCTACCCAACCGATGTTAGGCTTGGCACTTACTGAGTACCGCTGTGGTGTACTCATGCTACTCTTCTGCACAATTTTGTTGTGCAGATCCAGGTACTTCGGACCGAGCGCATTTTTGGTGATTCCAGAGCTGCGTTGGGAGACTTGAGGTATGCATCTGCCGCGTCCGTAGATCCGAGGAGTCTCCTTCTACCCCTCCTCATAGATGGTAGTTTCATTTATTTGTTTCGGTTGTATAGACATTTCTGGATGATAGAGCTATAGTTTATGTCTTTTAGCCTGTGTTGCCCGTGAGTTTTCGGGTCTTGGAGGTCATTTCAGTGTTTTGAGTTGAAGTGTATGTGCCAGGCGGCACTTATTACATTTTCTTATATTATTAGTATTAGTCTTATTGCTTTCGTAATGGTGGTTAAAAATTCCGCAATGTGTTAGGCTTACCTAGTCGCGAAGACTGGGTGCAGTCATGACAGGTTCACGATTGGTGAACTAGGTTCGTGACAAGAAGGTATAATTGTTTGGGCCCAACCCTACTTGGTATATATACATGGAAAAATGGTGTTTTGAGGGAGGAGGACGTTTTTGAGAGGAACACACAAGCACAAAGCCTCCGTGGAGGCCGTGTTTTTTCTTTTCTTCCACCAACTTAGTCTTTTTATGTTTCTTTGTATGATTTGTCGTTTTGTTACCATGTCTATGTGGAGTTAAACTTTACGTTCTAGGGTTGTGGTTCTTTCATGATTATTGTTATTCGGATATTGATTTTGATTTCTTAGTTTATCATATTGGTTTATTTATTCAATCCTGCACTTAATTATTTGATTGCTTGATCACCAAGTGAATACTATCTACGAATCTAGAGTTGAACTCGAAGATGGGAATTCTAGATTGCATATAGAATTGAGTAGAGCAAGTTCTTGAACTTGGGCATCGGAGAATGGATTCGCGGTTAGGATAGACATATACCTAATTGCCTTGCTTGGTTGATCCACCGGAATTATAAATGTGTTCTTGTTGATTTTAATTCCACAGACATATAGGAGTTAGGTTAGCTTGAATAGGCGAGTAAGAACTCGACAGATGCTTATGAGCAATATTAATCTTGTCAACCAATAAACTAGATAAATTAGTTAGTCAATTCAATTGAAGAATACAATAGGAATGTTAGATAGCCCATAATCCTAGATCGTTTTCATTACATTGATATCATAAAAATCTGCTCTTTCTCTCTGTTAAAAGTTCATTAATTATATTCTTTATTTAATTAGTTTTGAACCAAGTACTTCTAGGTTTAATTCTTATTTAGATAATTAAGATAGTCTAATTTAGTTAATAGTTAATCACAAGTCCTCGTGGGTTTGACATCCGACTTTTAGTCACTTTATTACTTGACGACCGCATATACTTGCATGTGCGTTTGGTCGCAACAACCTTCATCCAAAAAGAAAAAGAAAAAAACTAACTACTTTTTAAATAAAGGTCTTGTATGTGATGATTAATGCCATAGGCAAAAATGTGTAGGATTGAGTATCGGTGTTCCTAACACGCAATGGAAGACAATAACAATCCTAGGAAGATCTTTTCGT
The DNA here is from genome assembly GCA_026770625.1 of Nicotiana glauca. Classification (NCBI taxonomy): domain Eukaryota; kingdom Viridiplantae; phylum Streptophyta; class Magnoliopsida; order Solanales; family Solanaceae; genus Nicotiana; species Nicotiana glauca. The sequence continues at coordinate 231,170 of MU759386.1, read as the reverse complement.
GTTTAAAATTTATTTACATGTCAAAGATCGGATCTTGGACGTACCTAGTGAAAAGAGTCTCGTTTCAAATTTTTCCGATTGTGCGAAGACCCTATGCATATCCCTAACAAAATGCTCCTTAACTAACTCTATATGCATGATAAGCGTGTTTCATATGTTAGAATGTTCCCATGTCTTTATCTTTTACAACTATTCAGAAAATTCCATTATCAACTAGTAGTACCAAATATTTCCCTCTTAAAATTTTTGATGATAGCACGCACTTTGCTCAAAATTTTGGATGGTATTATTAGTCCACTATACTTCATTGCCATGGCAATGACCTCCTTTCGTTGGTCACTTAAGTAAATGGTTCGATCACGATTTACTTTTTCTTTTTCTGTTCTGCTTGTATTTGCTTATTTGTGTCGTTCTCATATAAATTGTTTTGCTTTCAAGTGTCAACTATCATTGTTTTGTTGAAAAATATGTACTATTCCTACCAAATAAAGTGTTTGTCTTCTCTTAATTGTTTTACTGCACCATTATTATACTCTTTCATGTCAAGCTGACATACATAATCCATAACTATTTTATCTCATTTAGTAGCTACAATGCCCTATAGGACTAACTTCTGTATTTAATTACTTCATTCTTCTGATTTAGGCATACAGAAAATTCCATATATAAATAAGAATTTAAGTAATACTCCCTTCGTCCCAATTTATGTGAAGGTATAGAGTCACACGAACACTTCTTTGACTATGATCCTTTCACGTGTGGTTTTTGATCCATACTTACCTTATCTGCATGCTCTAATGTGCAACAATATTCTTAAAACAAAAATAATATGACTATCTCTGGCATATGCAAGTCAGGACCTTGTCATTAAAACATGGTACTACAACAACAACAACACATTAAAATTCCACTGGTGGGGTCTGGGTACGGTAGCGTGTACGCAGACCTTACCTTACCTCTAGAGAGTAGAGATGTTGTTTCTAAAAGACTCTCGGCTCAAGAAAACAAAAAGGGACAATATTAGTACCACCAACAGATACCATAGGAATTATAATAGCATCATAAAGGCTAGAAAATAGATCTAAAACAAAAGTGATAGCCACTAAATAGATCCGACACTACAAAAAATGAAAGAATAGTGAAAAACAACATTAACCGCAAGCAATCTAAGACAAAATCCTATCAGACTAGCCTCACATACGTACGAAATAGAAATAGACTCAACTATATCCTAACCTACAATTTTAATACGCGACCTCCACAGCTTCGTATCAAGGGTCATGTCATTAGACGATATTGTTTTAAATTTTCTTTTTGTTGCTGACCTTCTTGTTTTCGTCATCTTGATTGGATGCTTGCTTTCTCTTAACTGCTCCATGTTGGTCTCAAACTAATGACGGTGTGTTTTTATTTGGCAATTGCTAAGATAACTGCAGCAAAAGCACAGAAAAAGTGGATGGAGTTCTGACTTAGTAAATTTTTGTAGCGATGCTCAAACTGGAGTCTCTTATGCAGCTAGCCGATGTCATAGCCGACTTCATTACATCTAAACTTACTATAGGTGTAGACGTCACACGTATCATGGATGGAGTTCTGACTTAGTAAGCTTTTGTAGCAATGCTCAAACTAGAGTCTCTTATGCAACTAGCCGATGTCATAGCCGACTTCATTACATCTAAAACTTACTATAGGTGTAGCTGTCACGCGTAGCATCACACATATATTTATCAAAGAAAATATGATAGTGGAAGATCGTTAGGTTAATTAGCACACAATACACACAAAGTAAATAAAGAAGAAACAATAACACATGGATTAATCCAAGTTCGTCTATGCTTAGTCCGCGGGTAGAAGCAAAGAGAAGAAGTGTACAATATATAAAGAATCTCTACCTACAACCCTTTTATATATATATATATATATATATATATATAGTCCTAAAACTATAACATGTCGTTTGGTAGGATGCATAAGAATAGTGATGAATAAGGTGTATTAGTAACGTAGAGATTAATAGTTGATGTTTAGCTTAAAGTATATATATTTGTGTGTATGTCGCCTCATACATTACTTTTGTTTAGTGGATTTAGGATGTGAAATGTATTATTTTATTTTAATTTGATATGTTTTTATGCATAGGAATGATCTGGGAGTAATCGGGGGAGATATGTACGAAATTTCAGCCAAAAAGAATGAAAACAAGAAAGTTAGGCAGTGCAGCGCCACATGCATCGCCTAGCTCTACTTGTGGTGGCAGAAACAGAACATTCAAGTTGGAAGCCAGGGGGCCAGTGACGTGAAACCTGTCAAAATTCGCCTGGGACACTGTTATTTCAGCCCTAGACCTACTCAGCACGTATAAAAGCAAGGCTAAACTTATTTGTGAGGGGGAAACACCACTTTTGGGGAGAGGATACATACAAGAAACATCCGGGATCAAGAACATCTAAGATTTGTTTATATTTTCTTAGTATTTTCAATTATCCAAACTTATGAAATTGCTAGCTAATGTCATGAGTGGCTAAATCCCATTGTTCTGGGGTTGTGATTAGCCATGAATATTGTTATTCAAAATTGACTTAAACTTGATTACAATTCACTAATATATGGTTGTTTCTTCAATTCTGTGATTAATTGCTTAATTGTCTGGTCAGCAGTTAGGTTCTATTTACTATCTATGCTATGCTTGGGAAAGCCATGTTTAGATTAGAGAAGAATTGAAGAGAGCATGATCTTAATCTTTAGGGGGAGGGGAGGGGGCGAATTTGTGGTTACGATAGGAATATACCTAGTCATTGTGCCTAATTAAATATCATAATCTTAATACGTTCTTAATAGATTGATTTTATAGGAATATAGGCATTAATCTATTTTGAATAGGCGAGTAGTACTTGGGGAGAAAACTATGAGAGAAATTATCGATTAATTAGAAACCATGAGAGAATTGTATGAGAGAGAGAGTTAACTAGAACACAAAAGGAATAGTGAATCGATCACAACCCTCGAATATTTGTCTCTATTGAATACATAACAATCATTTTACTGCTTGATAATTTAGTTATTACTTAGAATTGTAGTTTAGTATAATCACATTCTTGAACTTCATTTTGGCTTGACTGAATAATAATCTTGGTGATTTTAGTGGGTAGTTGATACAAGTTTCTGTGGGTTCGCCTCTTGACTTATCATTTTATTACTTGTACGACCACATATAATGCAAGTTTGTTTAGGAGCAACAAGTTTCCGGCGCAGTTGTCCGGGACTTGAATATTAACTACTTTCTAGTTTTTTTGCTTTAGTTGTTTATTTCGTCAAGTCTAACGTTAATTGATGGTTGCTCTGATCTCAGGAACTTAGATTGAATGCGTAGGGTCAGAAGCCAGGATCGATTTGAAGGCTTTAACCCCGAACCTGAGAGAACATTTCATATGAGGTTGAGGGAAGCAAAGGACACGAATAATATTCAAGCACTTGTTCAATTTCCTGTGAACATGGCAGAGGAACAACACATGGCTATTCAGGAGGTGGTGATGCCCAGGATTGCTAATGTCACCTCCAGCACTGTGAAGCCCAGAATCACTGGGCAGTTTGAACTGAAACAGGGCATGATCCAGCTACTTCATGCGAATGGGCAGTGTATGTGTCTTCCACAAGAGGATCCACAACAGTATATCCTGAACTTTTTAGATATTAGTGATACTTATATCACTCATGGGGTCACTCCAGACTATGTGAGGCTCGCATTATTTCCATTCTCTCTGTTAGGTGAATCAAAGCGATGGCTGAAGGTAGAACCAACTAATTCTATTACATTGTGGATTGATTTGGCAAGGAAATTTCTAGCAAGGTTCTTCCCTTCACGCAAAATTGCAAAGATCAAAAGTGAGATAGTTGCCTTCAAACAGAAAGCAGGGGAGTCTCTTTACTCGGCTTGGGAGAGGTTCAAGGGGCTAATCGAAGATTGTCCTCATCACAATCAGAAAAGAGAAATATTAGCTCATACTTTCATAGAAAGTCTACATCCTGAAACAAAGATTATGGTAGATGTTGCACCTGGAGGCCAAGTGTTGGAGAAAAGCTTTGACGAGATATATACATTATTGAAAAAATTCTCTAGAAATTCGGACTGGCAAGGAGAAATGGGCAGACACACGGTACAAATATCTGTAGGGGTTCTCGAGTTAGATGTCATCTCAACATTATCAGCATAGATTATACACTGACCAACCAAGTCAATCAGATGACCTTGGTTATTAACAAGCAACGAGCTCAAGCAGTGCAACAAGTTCAAATACTTTGTGAAGATTGTGGAGAAGGCCACATAAGCAATCTCTGCCCAGCAAATACAAAGTTTGTATATTTTGTGGGTAATGAAAATCGAGTCTAACCAAATCAGTATGAGGACACTAGTAATCCCAACTGGAGGAACCACCCAAACTTCTCTTGGGGGTAAAAACCAAGGTACTCAGAATCAATACATGCCTCAAGCACCTCAACAGCAATATAGACCACCTCAGGCTGAACAACAAGCGAGTCCAACAAGTCGTCTTGAAGACATGTTGAAAAAAGTGATGGCTGAAAAGCAAGCCCTCGCTCAGAAATTTATGGCTGAGCAGCAAGCCCAAGCTGCAACAATGAGAAATTTGGAGAACCAAATGGGACAGCTTACCAGTTCCCAAAATACTAGACCAGTTGGATCTCTTCCTAGTGATACTGAGCCTAATCTTAAAGCTCTAGTCAATGAGGTTACCTTGAGAAATGGAGGAGAATTAGAAGAAGTTCCAAAGAAAAAGAAGTATACGGCTAGTCCTGATGGAGGATTAGTTCCCAAGCCAGTTGAGGAGAATGAAAAAGAGAATAAGGGATTAGAGCTGGTAATTATGACAAGGATACTACCTCCGTTTCCACAATGGCTGCAGAAGCAAAAAGATGATGCTAAGTATAATAAATTCTTAGATATTTTGATCCAAGTGCGTGTGAATTTGCCTTTGGTGGAAATTTTACAGGAAGTGCCTAAGTATGCAAGGTATCTCAGAGATATATTGGCAAACAAGCGAAGACATAAAGAGTTTAAAACAATTGCACTTACTGAAGAGTGCAGTGCTAGAGTTTAGAGTAAACTTCCTCCTAAGTTGAAGGATCCTGGGTGTTTTACAATTCCTCCATCTCTTGGAAAATAATAAGTTGGTAGAGCCCTATGTGATTTAGGGGCTAGTGTAAATTTGATTCCATCCTCTTTGTTCAAGCAAATCGGATTGGGGGTGCTGAGCCCATCTACAATAACTTTATAGTTAGCAGATAGGTCACTAGTTATGCCAGAAGGAATTATTGAGGATGTGTTAGTTCGAGTTGGAAAGTTTATTCTGCCTCTTGATTTTATTGTGCTTGATTATGAGGCAGATGAGGAAGTGCCTATTATTTTGGGGCGACCATTCTTAGCTACTGGTGGAGCGATTATTAATGTGAGGGCAGGGAAGTTAAAGATGAGAGTTGGCGATGAGGAAGTCACTTTTAATGTGTACAAGGCACTTAAGCTCCCTAAACATTACGAGGACTTGTGCATGATTACGGTGGTAGAATCAAAGGGGATAGATCATAGTTCTTATGTGAATTATAGTGATCTAGGTGGGATAACAAATTTAGAGGAGGTGGTATTTCAAGATGAGTGTGTAAAGATGATTGACAAAAGAGCCAGATATGAAAGAGGATATCTTCCTAGAGTGTGCAAAAAAGCTAGACTTCATGGGAGAAAGAAGAAGAAGAGAAAGCGCCCAGCCTGAGCACAGCAGAGTCGTGCCATGACTATAAATAAGGCGCTTGTTGGGAGGCAACCCAACCTATATTTTAATTTTTTTAATTTTATTTATATATTGTCGAGTTTTGTGTTATTATTATTTTGTAGAGCAGGGAAAGTCTGAGTACCCAAAGTTGAAGCTGAGGAGCATGTTTGAGCTTCATTATAGGGTCGTCCCATCTCTAAAGATTGAGGATCATGTACTAGCTAGGCCCAAGAGGGTATCAGAGAGTATTTCTCATCCTTGCTTAATATTTTTCTCTATGATCATGCATCGAGGGCTATGCATAATATAAGTGTGGGGTGGAGAAACTACTTTCTGAAGTGTAATTGTATAATTTTTTTTAATTATAAGTTTGTCTTTTAGAACTCGTAATATACATAGTCTAGGTTTAAAAAAAAAGAAAAAAATAACAAAAAGTGAATTTTTTTTTAGGAAAAGCTCAAACTTTTCCCGACAATGGATCTTTTGGACAATTTTCTTGAGGGAAAAAGTCCGATTAAAAATAACAAAAAGTTTTTTTAAAAAATAGCTAGGTAGTATCCCTTGGTTTTTCTTTGGGCACCGGTTCTTTTTTAAGGATGTAGCTCAAACCGGGTACTTTATTTTTTTAGGAGTAGTTTAGGAAGCAAGTGAGTCGGTCTAAGATACTCATTGACATGGTTGATGCTGGCACATTAGGCTATGACATACATTCTATCTTTCTGTGTATATGATTTGAATTGTGACGTCTAAGTGAAGTAAATAGCCTATTTTATGACGTTTTTTCTCAGTTGTTTGACTTGTATGTCACATAGTGCAATATTGCTTAAATTCCTCAATTATGTGTGCTTGCTTGACTTAAGAATTGAACAGAACCATCTTGATTGAGTCATGTGCAACGTGTGTGAGGATTTGTAATTTTTTGTGCTATCCTGTGTAGTTTAGAACTTGCCCTATGTGTTAATCGAAGAAAATTGTAAGTTGTGATAATCTAGGAGATGACATAGCCATTTTTCTTGCTTGGTCATGGATGTGATTGTCAAATAAAAATAAAATTTTCCGTTGCTAGCCCCTTTGAGCCTATAAAACTTTTCTTCGGCACCCACATTACAAGTCATACCCCTATTTTGTTCTTAAACTGATATTCACCGAACATTTACCTCCTAAGACACTTAACCTCTAAAAGAAGTAAGGTTAAATATTAGGGAGTAGCTTCGAGTGAAACCATGGAAGTGCTCGCTGGTGCACTAAAAGTTGAAATCAAAAGTCACTAGCCGTTGAACTTTAATGTATGGAGTGTGTGAAAAAGAAAAAAAATAGGGGAAAGAAAGAAAAAGTGGAAGAAAAGAAAAATTGATAGTAAAATATGTAGAAAAAAGAAAATACACACCTCCAATTCTTAATAATTTGTGCTAGTAGGAGTATAAAAGTTCTTAATAAAGTAAGGCTATGTTGCATATGGTTTGTGGCAAGTGAATTGGTTTGAGAAGAATATCTGCTTGAATTGTGAATATAGTGTATTAAAATGCTTAGGAGGGTTAGTCACTATTTCTAAATGTATCATATCCGTCCCTTAGCCTACATTACAACCTTAAAGTTCTAATTGATCCTAGATTTGGCTAGCTTAAATCAGTAGAGATATACACTAGGGGAAAGCTTATTGTACGGCCACGAGAGGCATATGAATTCTTTGCGACCCTGCCTGTGGCGCTAGAAATAGAACATTCAAGTTGGCAGTCCCGTGGAGGGCATCTGGCGCTAGCCAGGGCGCCAGTGACGTTTGTCCAAATTCACCTGGGACACCATTATTTTATCTCTAGACCTACCTAACACGTATAAAATCAAGACTAAACTTATTTGTGAGGGGGAAGCCACTTTTGGGGCGAGGATACATACACGAAACATCCGGGAACAAGAACATCTCAGATTTCATCATCTTTTCTTAGTATTTTCAATTATCCAAAGTTATTAAATTGCTTGCTAATGTCATGAGTGGCTAAAATCTCATTATTCTGGGGTTGTGATTAGCCATGAATATTGTTATTTAAAATTGACCTAAACTTGATTATAATTTACTAATATATAGTTGTTTCTTATAAACTGTGATTAATTGCTTAATTGTCTGGCCAACAATTAGCCTCTATTTACTATCTATGCTATGCTTGGAAAAGTTGTGTCTAGATTAGAGAAGAATTAAAGAGAGCATGATCTTAAACCTTTGGGGGAGGGGTGATTTGTGGCTAGGATAGGAATATACCTAGTCACCGTGCTTAATTAAATATCTAAATCCTAATGCATTCTTAATAGATTGATTTCATAAGAATCTAGGCGTTAATCTATTTTGAATATGCGAGTAGTACTTCGAGAAAAAGGCTATGAGAGCAATTATCGATTAATTAGTGACCATCAGTGAATTGTATGAGAGCGAGAGTTAACTAGAACACAATAGAATTGGTGAATCAAGCACAACCCTCAAATATTTGTCTTTATTGAATACATAACAACCATGTTACTGCTTGATAATTTAGTTATTACATAAAACTGTAGTTTAGTATAATCATATTCTTGAACTTGATTTTGGCTTGACTGAATAAGAATCTTGGTGATTTTAGTGGGTAGCTGATACAAGTCTTTGTGGGTTCGACACTTGACTTATCATTTTATTACTTGTACGACCACATATACTTGCACGTGCATTTGGGAGCTATCACACTTCCTTTTTTGCACACCCGAAGGTATATAGAAGGGAGTTTTTCCAATTAAAGTGACATTATTCGAAATGGAATTATTTATTCAATTCAAAGTCGCCACTTAGTACAGTTTAATTGGTGTCCTAAGTCACCGGTTTATTTTTGCACAAATCGAGGAAAATTCCGACTTTCCTTTTGAAGTCTGCAAACCAGAAATTCTAAATAAGAAATTCTGTTAACCCGGAGGAAGGTTTTAGGCACCCTCGAATTCCATGATTCTAGCACAATCTCTTAAATTATTACAATTGGCCTATTACTTGATTTTAATACATGTTTCAACATATGATGCCATTTTAGACTAATTAACCACTTTTGATTAATTTTAAGAAGATTTAACGTCGTCTAAAATATGTCTTTGGATTGCGCCACATGAAATGCACTCGCAATTCGAAATACACTTTATTCAACGTTATTAGGAGTTGGATTTGGGTCACATAAACTGCACACCCGAGTTTAGGAAGATAATGTTATTAAAATAACGTGCCTAAAGAAACTACGCGTTGTTAACTTTGCGAGGGCCATGGAAATTTGCTAAATGGCACGCCTCAAATTCTAAGTATTTTAAAAGAAATAATTAAATGAGAGCCACACATTCAAGATTTTATTTGGCGCAGCATACCTCAATTCCATTTTAAAGGGTATTTAAACTAAAAGCTGGAGGGGGGGATAGACTATATGTTTTATCTAATATGGCACACCTCAATTAATCTGTTCGTAAAAGAAACTAAATTAATCAAATGGAGGAAACTTGCAAAATTTCGCTTTTTCAGACAAAATCAGAGTACTGCAAATTAGCAACCAACAAATAAGAAGGGCTATGATAACTTGTCCAGCATGCATGGAAAGGAGACTAAGCAACAATCCAGGTGAATATTGGGGAATTGGGCTGGTCTTAAAGCATATTTATTTTGGCCCAACCCTCAGCGAAAGAATCTGCATTTGAGTAGAGAAAATCTATGCAGAAGGGCCTGCCCCTCTTCAGTTTTCATTGATGTTTTGATTCTGGGCCCAAGTTTAGCCCAAGCAAAACAAGCTTCAGAACCCAACACCAACTACGCTCGATGTTGAGTCTGCATCACGCCTAGTGATGGCTGAGCATGCAAACAAGGTGAATTCATAATAGCTAATCCCCAAGAGTACCATATGCAGAAACACACAAATGATGCCATGATTTTGAAAGATAAGCAATTAAGGATTTATTTCTTGAAGAACCAAATGACATATGACTTTATACTCTTAAATCCTTAAGTTAAACTCGACACATTGAGGTCTAAACTTTGATTGAACTCCTCATGAACAGACTTGTAGGATTCTAATCATACTCATGCCAACTATGCTATAGATGGACAAACGGAATCATTTCTACATAATCAATTCTAAATTGAACTTGACTTACAATAGCAATTTATAGCAGATTTAACTTCTAGTTTTCCAATGAATTTCAAAGAGGCACTTTAGAGGATATCCACAGTGCAGTTAGGTGCAAATACTAAAGCAAAACATGCCTGGGGCAAATGATATTATCTATTGTCAAGCATACATGCCCCAACTACTATTACTTATGTCTATTAGACATATAAAACCTTAAATGCATAGATAAATAGCTCAAACAACATGTAAGACTACATCTCTATTACAAAACTGCTGAAGCAACAGGAGATTTAGAATAGAAAAAATCAGCTCAAAACAACCTGTATTCAAACCATCTTCACTCTACATGTTTCAACAATCTTTTGCTATTCAGGGGTAAGAAAATACCTGGAAATTGAACAAAAAAGAAGAAGTAGAAGTGAGACAACAATAAAAAGCAGCAGCCCAGAATCAACACCCTGGTAGTATGACACCAAACACAAACTTTGAACCACCCAGTGGAACAGTAATTTCAATAAACCGGAACTTCAAACCAGCTTTTCAAAAATCCAAAATCAAATCATTTTAGGCTAACATTGCAAGATGTGAAGCTTTAAAAGGTTTTAAACTGAGGAAAAAGGACCAAAAAAAAAACTACAGCTGATGAAGAATTTGACAAGTTTTTATCAAAGAAAAGACTGGAAATCAGGGACTCTTAGAACTATTCAGTCGTTTAGGATTTTCAGGATTTTTATCTCTTGGGTCTGAATTGAGCTTCAAGTAACTATGCCTTTATAGGCAAGTTACTAGGGAAGCCTTAGGGGTTTAGTTTTTCCATTTTAGTCCTTTCTTAGTTTTCCTTTTTTGCTATTTAGTCCCTAATTTTCTGACTTGGTAACCAAGTAAGTACATTCTGCAACTTCTGAGAAGCTTCTTGGGTGGTTACTTGAGAGATTCTCTCAGTGAACTATCCCAACTACCCTTTGCAACCTTGAAATTTACATTAAAATTCATGGGTCAAGCTGACCCAATACTCAAACCAGCTCAAACGCGGGTCAAAATGGCTTGACTCAAAACAACAAGCCTAATTTAAACAAGACCTAGGCTAATTCTTTTCTTTGGGTCCTGGTCTGAATCTATAATCCAAAATAATGATAAGGCGGAAAAGCCTATGCACAAATTATGAATCCAAGACTCAATTACGACCCAAAAAATTAAAATTAAAAGGCAAGAAAGAAATAAAGCTAATCAAATTGGCTAAAGAAGAATCAATTAACACCTAAATGGATTAACAGAAACACATGCAAAACAAATCGAGAAAATAAAAGAATAGAAAAGAAGAAGAAAGATATAAGAAACTAATAACAATGAAAAAGAGAAAAAAAACATACCGAACTGAATATTAGAATTAGGCAGACCATAGTTTCGAACCCAAAACTTCATGATGTTTAAGGCCCTGCCCATTTGATGTTTTAGAATTTAGGGCTCTATTCTTTGATCCAAATTCGAACAACTTGAGGGTGATTCGAGGGGAAACAAATGGGGATTTGGGATGAGGAGAGAAGGGGGTTCAGGGGTGTGATTTCGGGGTTGAACAGAGGCGGCGCCGCCACCAGAGAAACTGTGGCGGCGCAAGGGTTTCCATCTTTAAACGGATATTTGAGGAGTTCTGGGTTTATTTGAGGGAAACTTTTTGTGGATTTGGGATGTGGAGGTGGAGGAGAGCGTGAGGTGTTAATTTCAGGGCGGATTATGGTGGCGCTGCCATCAGTGGTGGAGGATTTGGAGGTGGCGTCGTTAGGATTTTTGGGCTATCTCTGAGGGGGTATGAGAGAATGATGAGATATGGGGTAGGGGAGTGTGTTCGGACCATTTTATATCAAGAGTCCTAGCTTCCCAACCATTAGATCTCTTAACCTCGACAGTAGGGATTTATCATGTAAGGCCCTGTAAAATTTAGTGCTTGAAACCTAGTAGCTCGTAGTACCAAGGTCCGAATATGTGTTCGGAGTGTATATAATTCTTCGTGGCTCGCAAGCTCGCCGCGGTTCGGACCCTTTTTACTGATTTTGTACTTAAAAATCAAAAGAATCGATTTTTCCAAAAAAAAATTATCATTCTGTGATCCAGAATGCGGTCGCAGATCAGCTATACGGATCGCATTTCTGCCGCGAAGTGAAGTAGAAAGATTGTCAAAATTGATATTGAAAATGCGGTCCATTATGTGATCGCATAATCGATATGCGGACCAAATAATTGTCACATAAGTTCCTCAAGGAATTGTAAAGGTCAATTCTGCGGCACATTATGCGACCGCAAAACAGAAATTCAGACCGCATTTCTATCGCTAACCCAGGCAGAGAAGTCAGATTTTAGGAGCACTTCTGCGGTCCATTATGCGGACCGCATTTCCAATCTGCAGTCTCAGAGTGCAACCGCAGACCCGACTTGGCTCCAAATTTTCTAATTTTTCAACCCGATCTCTTCTTCAATAAAATGCCCCAACACTTCATTTTTACACATTTTATGGGTAAAACTAGAGAGAAGGAAGAGATGGTTCTTGAGAGAGAAAGTCTCATCCTCTTCAACTAATTTTCCAAAGTCATCCAAGCCCGGAAAAATTCCAACTACTAGTCTTCATCTCCACTCTTGCAGGTAGAATCCCCAACCGTTTTTCATTGATTTTAAACTTTTAAACAAAAGGGGGAATTATCATGAACTTATCCTTGAAAATGGAAGTTTAAATATACATGCATGTTCTTTAAAACAAAAAATCTAGTAGGAGGGATTGGGTAGGAGTAAGAAGTATTCAAATAGGGGTTGATAACCTAAATGAGTTTGACTAGCAATTGTGAACTTCAATTCTAAGTTATGTGTATTAATTTGTGTACTATATTGACGTTGCTAGATTATTTTGGTGAATTGGAAGTAGAAATTAGAGAGGAATCCAGCTTCAGGTATGTATGCTAACCTTAACCTTTGTAAAATCTCCTTGTTTGGTGTTCAAATACTTGGTATGTGACGTCTCCATGAATTAGTTGTGAAGTTAAACTCTTGTGAACAGAATGTGTTTGCTTGTGTGAACTATTTGTGAATTCATGTAAATATTGTGCCTTATGCGTTATTGGTTAGGACATCCGATTTGATTGTGCAACTAAATGGCAATAAACTAAGTTGTGATTGCGAATGTGTTATGCGGCAAGGACTGTGGAACATATGATAGAACAGAATCGTAATAGGTGAAATTGAAATAATTGTGATAACATCCCTTGTGGATAGTCGTGGAAAACTATTGTTGTGATCTAAATGGTATAACGGGCTGTTGAAATAGATGGAAATGGTATGGATAGTCACCTAAAACCTTTTATGAGTTGTGGTGCTGTTGTTATTGAGAATTGTGGTTGTTGTTCTTAAAACTTGTTGTGGTTATCCTTGTAAATTATTATTGTTGTTGTTCTATGTGAATTGTTGTTGTGGTTGAGTTGTTTGTGAATTGTGACTTGTTCGGTGGGATCAGGTTGCGCACTGCAACACGAAGTAATAAAGTGTGGGTTGTGGTGATAAGGGTGGCCGAGGTAATAAGGGTGGACGAGGTAATAAGGGTGGAAAGTGATCGATATCACTATTAAAATGAAACATGAGAACATTGTGAAATTGAAAATGTGGAAATGATGATGGGGAAAGGAGAGTTTGTTAACTTGTTTGCCTTGATTGTCTTCCTTGTGTGTACTCAATTGTTGCTTCCTTCTATTGTTCAATACTTGTGTATGGCTTGAGATTACTCAGGATAAGGTTTGTTATACATACCAGTACAATTCAAATGTACTGACGTCCCTTTTGCCGGGGGCGCTACATTCGTGTTATGATTGTAGGTGGATCTGCAGCAGGTACTCCAGCCCACCGGTCGTAGCTCCCCCTTTGTTTTCCATCAGTTTTTTGGTGAGCCCCACTCCTCTCGGGGCCCTGCGTGGCTCAGGACGTGTATGACCGGAGTTTTATTTTGATTTTGTGTAAGGTATAGCCGGTGCCTTATTGTCAGCATTTCTGTGTTATTCTTCAGTTATATTTAGAGGTTCCATAGGCAGGTTGTGGGTAGTGTCGGGTATTGGAAATTAAAATAGAAATATTGATGTTTGGCAATGATGTATATAACTTGTAATACCCTTAAAGTGGAGAAATGATGTTGCTAATGAAACTGAAATGGAAATCGTTACTTATATGTTGATAGAATTCGATTAATGGAGTCTATCCCTTATTTAATTATGAGTTTGGTTGGGTAGTATGTATGAAACCTGCCAGGCTTGCTCAGTCGGGTTTACTCGGTTGAGCGCCGGTAGCGCTCCTCGGATTTTGGGCCGTGACAGATCATTAATCAAAATGGGGTCTGTCACGACCCTAGTTCACCAATTGTGAACATGTCAAGACATCACCTAGTCTTCGCGATCAGGTAAGCCTAACACATTGCAGAAGTAATAACATTTGCGGCATTTATAACCAAAACTAAATGACAGGAATAATGTATACAGTTGCCGCCTGACACATACACTTTAACACTTCAAAAGTTACAAAACTATCTCCAAGACCCAGAAACCCACGGGCAACACAGACTAAAAATGAAACATAATACTGCTCTAATCATCCGGAATGTCTTTAACGAGGAATAACAGAATATCATCTAGCTAACTATAAGCTAGAGTGAGAGGGAGACTCTTTGTTCTGCGGACGCAGCAGATATACCTCAAGTCTCTGAATAATGCTCCTGCAGCTACTGGAAGTGCGCCTGCGTAGAGGTACCTGGATTTGCACATGAAAAACATGCGCATAAGAGGAGTGAGTACACCACAGCGGTACTCAGTAAGTGCCAAGCCTAACCTCGATTGGGCAGTGACGAGGAAAGGTCAGGGCCCTACTGAGACAGAAAAATAAAGTAGCAAAATATTAACAGTATTGAAGTCTGATGAAAACTAATGAACACAGCGGTGTGGTAAGACAGTTCAATAGAATATAATACTGCAAGACAAAATATAAACACAAAGTAAATACAACTAAATTACAAGAATACCGACGAGGGTCTTCCAGGATACCGTCCTGTAGCCCTTTTCTCAACTGTCCAATGGATCTCCCGGGATACCGTCCCGTAGTTCAATTCTCATATCAATATCAAGGATCTCCCGGGATACCGTCCCGTATTCCAATTATCAGTGTGCAGGGGATCTCCCAGGATACCGTCCCGTAGTCCCAAAATAAAAGTGCAGTGGGATTTCCCGGGATACCGTCCCGTAGTCCTAAAATAAAAGTGCAGGGGGATCTCCCGGGATACCGTCCCATAGTCCCAAAATAAAAATGCAGGGGGATCTCCCGGGAATCAAACCCGTAGTCCCAAAGTAAATATGCAGGGGGATCTCCCGGGAATCAAACTCGTAGTCCCAAAGTAAATGCGCAACCAACATCAGAGAAATATTCAGAAATTGAAGTGCAGCAATACAAAGCAACAAATAATACTGGCCTACATGCTCCACGTAATCACAGTTAAGACAATTTAAACAAATAGGCAACTTGGATCAATTAAATATGCTCTTCTACGCTAGCACAAGCTATAATAGCAAGTAAGGTAAAGCAAACACGTAAGAAAATCCAAATTAAGTATTTAAGTAAAAATTCGGGTTTCAACAATTAGCTCAAGTACGCGCTCATCACCTCACATACAAGGCATTCAATTACTAATTATCAAATCCTAAGGGACGAAGTCCCCCACACAAGGTTATGCAAGCACTTACCTCGAACCGATGCGAAATCAACTAGGGAACGATGCCTTTGCCATGAGTATCCGACTACAAATGGCCCAAATCTATTCAATTCAATTACAAATCGTAAATAATATTGCAAACAACTGATTCCACTATTGAAATTAAAGCTAGGGCGCGAAAATAGGTAAAATAACCAAAATTCCCCTCCATCCCACATCTCGGAATTGAATAATTTTGACGTTTTCAGAACCCTCGTATTCTCACGAGTCTAACCATATAAAAATCTCCCAAATCGGAGGTCAAATGCCCACCCAAAATCACAAAATTAAGCGTAAGAAGTTTCACCCATTTTTCTCAATTTTAGACCTTGAATTTGAATTCTAATGGTTGATTTAGCTAGGAAATGATGGAATATAACTAGAAGGGATCAAAGCAACGTTACCGAATGATCTTCTCTTCAAAATCCTCTCAAAATCGCTTTCTCCCGAGCCCTCAATTGATTTTTCTAACTTTGAAATAAACCCTCGGATTTCCCCTTTTTCAGACCAGTGATTTCCGCTTTTGCGGCCCAGGGACCGCTTCTGCGGTCCTGCTTTTGCGGTGAGACTAACCGCCTTTGCGGTTCAACTTAAGAGGGTAGTGTCCGCTTTTGCGGACTCAAAACTACATCTGCGGTTCCGCTTACGCGGGAAGGAGATCGCTTCTGCGGTTCTCCTAGGATGGGGAAATTCCGCTTATGCAAAGAAATGGACGCTTACACGGCTCCGCTTATAAGGTGAAGAAGCCGCTTATGCGGCTCCAGGACCGCAGAAGCGAAAATACCAGAAGCCTGCTGCAACTTTTTCCTTCTAACTCCAAGCTTTGCTCGTTTACCATCCAAAATCATCCCGGGATCCCTACTACTTCAACCAAAAGGACCAATACCACCTAATACCTTATTCGAACTTGTACCAATCCTCAAAACACCTCAAACAACACCGGAAACACGATTAAATCAAGGATTCAAGCCTAAGAACCTCAAATTCTAACAAAATACGCCTTCGATCAAAAACCTAACCAAATCTCGTCTGAATGACCAGAAATTTTGCACACACATCCCAAATGACATGACAGAGCTACAACAACTTTCGGAATTCCAATCCGACCCTTATAAAAAAAATTCACTATTGGACCGGAAACCTCAAAATTTCAAACTTTAGCATTTCAAGCCTAAATGAGCTACGGACCTCCAAATAACATTCCGAACATGCTCCCAGCCCCGAAAGCACCTAACGGAGCTAACAGACCCATTAGATTCCCAATCTGAGGTCGTCTTCACACTATTCCGAATACAGACCATTTTTTAACTCTTAAGCTCTCATTTAGGGACTAAATGTCCCAAAACACTCCGAATCCTAATACCGAATGTCCCGGCAACCCAACATAATAGAAATGAACTTAGGGAAAGCAGTTAATAGGGGATCGGGGCGTAAATTCCAAAAAAGACCGGCCGAGTCATTACATCCTCCTACACTTAAACATTCGTTCGTCCTCGAACGAGCATAGAGAACATACCTGAAGTAGCAAAAAGATGAGGGTACTGGCTGCGCATATCCTGCTCGGTCTCCCAAGTCGCCTCCTCGGCCGGCTGACCCGGTCACTAGACGTTCACTGAAGCGATGTTCTTTGACCCCAACTTTCTGATCTGCCTATCCAAAATGGCCACTGGCTCCTCAACATAAGATAGATCCTTATCCAGCTAGACTGAACTGAAATCCAACACGTGCGATGGGTCACCATGATATCTTTGGAGCATCGAAACATGAAATACCAGATGAACTCCGGCTAGGCTGAGAGGTAAGGCAAGCTCATAAGCAACCTCCCCAACTCGCCTCAAGATCTCAAAAGGCCCAATAAATCTCGGACTCAGCTTCCCCTTCTTTCCAAACTTCATGACGCCCTTCATAGGAGAGACCCGAAGCAGAACCCGCTCGCCGACCATAAATGCCACATCACGAACCTTCTTGTCCGCATAACTCTTCTATCTGGACTGGTCTGCGCGGAGTCTGTCCTGAATCACTTTAACCTTTTCCATCGCATCCTGAACCATTTCTGTGCCCAATAAACTGGCCTCACCCGGCTCAAACCAACCCATTGGAGATCTACATCTCCTACCATATAAGGCCTCATACGGAACCATCTGAATGCTGGACTGATAGCTGTTGTTATAAGCAAACTCCGCCAGTGATAGGAAATGGTCCCATGACCCTCCAAACTCAATCACGCACGCACAGAGCATATCCTCCAGAATCTGAATAGTGCGCTCGGACTATCCGTCCGTCTGGGGGCGGAATGCCGTGCTCAACTCCACTCGAGTGCCTAACTCTTGCTGCACGGCTCTCCAGAACCGCGATGCAAATTGAGTGTCTCTGTCTGAGATGATAGAAACTGGAATACCATGCAACCGAACGATCTCCCTGATATAGATCTCCGCCAACCGCTCCGATGAATAAATGGTACACACATGTATAAAATGAGCGGACTTAGTCAGCCAGTCCACAATGACCCAAATAGAATCAAACTTCCTTATGGTCCGTGGGAGTCCAGATATGAATTCCATGGTGATACGCTCCCACTTCCACTCTGGATCTCAATCTGCTGTAGCAAACCACCCTGACGCTGGTGTTCATACTTCACCTGCTAGCAGTTGAGGCATCTAGACCCGTAGTCAACTATATCCTTCTTCATCTGCCTCCACCAGTAGTGCTGCCTCAAGGCCTGATACATCTTCGCGGCACCCGGATGGATGGAATACCGCGAGCTATGAGCCTTAGCTAGAATCAACTCTTGAAGATCATCTACATTAGGCACACAAATCCGGCCCTGCATCCTTAACACTCCATCATCCCCGATGGTAAAATCTCTGGCATCACCATGCCGAACTCTGTCCTAAAGGACAAACAAATGAAGGTCATCAAACTGCGGCTCCCTGATGCGATCAAATATGGAAGACCGAGAAACCACACAGGCTAGAACCCGACTGGGCTTTGAAAGGTGCAATCTCACGAACTGCCTGGCTAAAGCCTGAACATCCATCGCCATAGGTCTCCCTAAGGTTGGTAGATATGCCAACTCCTCAAACTCTCCGCCCGGCAACTCAAGGCATCGGCGACCACATTGACCTTGTCCGGGTGATAAAGAATGGTAATATCATAATCCTTTAACAACTCTAACCATCTCTTCTGAAGCATATTCAGGTCCTTCTACTTAAGAAAGTGCTGCAAACATCGATGGTCAGTGTAGATCTCACAAGGTACCCCATACAAATAATGGCGCCAGATCTTCAAGGCGTGAACAATGGAAGCTAACTCAAGATCGTGGACAGGGTAGTTCTTTTCATGCACCTTCAACTGTCGGGATGCGTAGGCAATCACCCTATCGTCCTGCATCAATATCACTCCATGTCCAACCCGTGAGGCATCACAATAAATTGTATAGGACCCCGAACCGGTAGGCAACATCAAGATTGGGGCTGAAGTCAAAGCTGTCTTGAGCTTCTGGAAGCTCTCCTCACACTCCTCTGTCCACTGAAATGGGGCACCCTTCTGGGTCAATCTAGTCATAGGGGCCGTGATTGATGAGAACCCCTCCACGAAGCGACGGTAATAACCCGCCAAGCCAAGGAAACTGCGGATCTCAGTAGCTGAGGAGGGACTGGGCCAACTCTGCACGGACTCCACCATGTGGCCTAGGAATGCCACAAAACTCTGCCAGAACTCACATTTGGAGAACTTTGCATACAATCTCTTATCCCTCAGAGTCTGAAGCACTACCCTTAGGTGCTGATCACGATCTTCCCGACTCCGGGAATATACCAGAATATCATCAATAAAAACAATCACGAATGAATCAAGATATGGCCTAAATACATTGTGCATCAAATGTATAAAAGTTGTCGGGGCATTAGTCAGTCCAAAAGACATAACAAGGAACTCTTAAAGACCATACCGAGTCCTGAAAGCAGTCTTCGGGATATCTGGCTCCTGAATCTTCAACTGATGGTAACCTGAGCGCAAATCAACCTTGGAAAACACCTGTGCGCCCTGAAGCTGATCAAACAGATCATCAATATGAGGTAAAGGATATCAGTTCTTCACTATAACTTTGTTCAACTGGCGATAATCAATGCACATACGCATAGAACCGCCCTTCTTCTTCACAAACAAAATAGGGGCTCCCCATGGTGAAACACTGGGTCGAATGAAACCCTTACCCAACAATTCTTGCAACTGATCCTTCAACTCCTTCAAATCAGAAGGAGCCATGCGATATGGGGGAATGGAAATGGGTTGAGTGCCCGGCAACAGATCAATGCCAAAATCGATATCTCTATCGGGCGGCATGCTCGGAAGATCAGCTGGGAACACATCATGGAAGTCCCGTACCACTGGAACTGAATCAACAGAAGGGGTGTCAACACTGACATCTTTCACATAAGCTAAATAAGCAGCACACACCTTCTCAACCATACGTTGAGCCTTAAGGAAAGAAATAACCCTGCTGGGAGTATGATCTAAGGTACCACTCCACTCAATACATGGAATACCTGACATAGCCAGCATCACGGTCTTGGCGTGACAATCAAGAATAGCTTGATGGGGCAACAACCAGTCCATGCCCAGAATAATATCAAAGTCAACCATACCGAGTAATAACAGATCAGCCCTGGTCTCAAAACTATGAATAGTAACCAAACACGACTGGTACACGTGGTCCATAACAAGAGAATCTCCCACAGGAGTACAAACATAAACGGGGGCACTCAAAGAATCCCGAGGCACACCCAAATGCCAAGCAAAATAAGAGGACACATATGAATAAGTAGAGCCGAGATCGAATAGAACCGATGCCTCTTTGTGACAAATCAGAATAATACATGTAATAACAGAATGGGAGGCAACTGCCTCGGTGTGAGTAGGGATGCAATAATATCTGGCCCTGCCCCGCTCACGAGGGCGAACTCTATCTCCCCGACCTCCGCCCCTGGCTGGCTGGGCAGGTGGGGCAACAGTGGGAGCTGGAACCATAGCCTGAGAACCTTGAGAAGCACGCTGTGGCTAAGCAGTCTATGAAGATGCACCCCTACCAAGTCTGGGGCAGTCCCTAACCAAATAACGTGTGTCGCCAGACTAAAATCAAGCTCTGGGAGGACGTGGTGGCTGTGACTGACTGGAGCTAGGTCCGCTAGACTGACCTCTGGAAGCACCCCGCGCAGGAGGCGCGCTAGAAACTGGAGGCGCATAATAAGGCTCCTGAAGTGCTGGTGGAGCTGGAGTACTACCGGTTGCTGGCAAGGCTGAATGAATAGGGCGACAAGAATAACCCCTACCATAACATCCGGCTGATGAAGTATGGGCAGCAGTGTAATGACCCGACTCTCGAGACCTCTTGGCCTCCCTCTCCCCTCGCTCGCTAGCGAGCATACCCTCAATCTGTCTAGCAATGCTCACTACCTGCTGGTAAGGAATATCCATATATAACTCTCGGGCCATGCTGGACCAGATGGGCGGAATAAAACCTTCGATAAACCTCCACACTCTCTCCCAAACTGTGGCGACCAAAGCCGGTGCATGTCTGGCCAACCTGGTGTAACGGATGGCATACTCTGAGACTGTCATAGCACCCTGGAGCAAACGCTCAAACTTTGCGTGCCATGAATCCCTGAGGCTCTGGGGAACAAACTCCCTCATAAACATGTTTAAGAACTGGGTCCAAGTCAGTGAGGCAGACTCGACTAGACTATCCAATTCATAAGTACGCCACCAATCATAGGCGGCTCCCCGAAGCTGAAAGGCGGTGAAAGAAACCCCACTAGACTCCACTATGCCCATAGTACAAAGAATGCAATGACACTCCTCCAAGAATCCCAAGGCATCATCTGAAGCTAGACCACCGAACACTGGGGGATCCTATTTGTTGAACCTCTCTAGCCTGCGCTGCTCGTCCTCTGAGACAGCTGATCCATCCCTGGGCTGTACTGGTGCTGCAGGCGGTACATGAATAACCTCTGGAACCTGCTCCATCGGCACTCTCTACTCAGGAGTGCGGGCTGCGGGAGTCTGGGCCCCTCCCCCGGCCTGAGATGTGGCTACAGCGAGGGGAAGTAACCCCGCCTAAGCCAAAGTAGTGTACATGCTCATGAACTGAGCCAGGGTCTCCTGGAGCGCTGGAGTAGTAGTAGCTGTAGTAGGTGTACCGGGTGCCTACACTCTAATTGGATCTGCTGGTGGTACCTCAGTGACAGCGCGCGCAGGTGTTGTGGCTGCACCTCTGGTGTGTCCTCGACCTCTACCCCAGCCCCGGCCTCTGACGGCAGCAGCAGGAGGCGCGGGTGCCTGGTCCTCTCGTGTAGCACGCGTCCTCACCATCTGTAAGAGAATAGAAGACAAAAGTTTAGAATTGGTGTCAAAATATCGCACGACAAGGAATTCAAAAGAAATGAAGATTTTTCCTAAACAGTTACATAGCCTCTCGTAGATAAATACGAACGTCTCCGTACCGATCAGCGAGACTCTAATAAACCGGCCTGTGT
Organism: Nicotiana glauca; assembly: GCA_026770625.1. Lineage (NCBI taxonomy): Eukaryota > Viridiplantae > Streptophyta > Magnoliopsida > Solanales > Solanaceae > Nicotiana > Nicotiana glauca. The sequence continues at coordinate 208,975 of MU759386.1, read as the reverse complement.
CCCGTAACTCCTATGAACCTAGAGCTCTGATACCATCTTGTCACGACCCTAGTTCACCAATTGTGAACATGTCATGATGGAACCTAGTCTTCGCGACCAGGTAAGCCTAACACATTGCGGAAGAAATAACATTTGCGAAATTTATAACCAAAACTAAATGACCAGAATAATGTATACAGTTGCCGCCTGGAACATACACTTTAACACTTTCAAAGTTACGAAACTATCTCCAAGACCCAGAAACCTGCGGGCAACACAGACTAAAAATGAAACATAATACTACTTTAATCATCCGGAATGTCTATAACAAGGAATAACGGAATATCAACTAGCTAACTATAAGGTAGAGTGAGAGGGAGACTCTTCGGTCTGAGGACGCGGCAGATATACCTCAAGTCTCCGAATAATGCTCCTGCAGCTACCGGAAGGGCGCTTGCATAGAGGTACCTAGATCTGCACATGAAAAACATGCGCATAAGAGGCGTGAGTACACCACATCGGTACTCAGTACGTGCCAAACCTAACCTCGATTGGGTAGTAACGAGGAAATGTCAGGGCCCTACTGAGACAGAAAAATAAAGTAGCAAAATATTAATAGTATTGAAGTCTGATGAAAACTAATGAACACAGCGGTGTGATAAGATAGTTCAATGAAATATAATACTACAAGACAAAACAGAAACACAGAGTAAATACAGCTAAATTACAAGAATACCGACAGGTGTCTTCAAGGATACCGTCCTGTAGCCCTTTTCTCAACTGTCCAATGGATCTCCCGGGATACCATCCCATAGTCCAATTCTCATATCAATATCAAGGATCTCCCAGGATATCGTCCCGTAGTCCTAAAATAAAAGTGCAGTGGGATCTCCCGAGATACTGTCCCGTAGTCCCAAAATAAAAGTACAAGGGGATCTCTCGGGATACCGTCCCGTAGTCAGAAAATAAAAATGCAGGGGGATCTCCCGGGATTCAAACCCGTAGTCCCAAAGTAAATATGCAGGGGGATCTCCTGGGAGTCAAACCCGTAGACCCAAAGTAAATGCGCAACCAACATCAGAGAAATATTCAGAAATTGAAGTGCAGCAATACAAAGCAACAAATAATACTGGACTACATGCTCACGTAATCACAGTTAAGACAATTTAAACAAATAGGCTACTTGGATCAATTAAACATGCTCTTCTACGCTAGCACAGGCTATAATAGCAAGTAAGGTAAAACAAATATGAAAGAAAATTCAAACTAATTATTTAAGTAAAAATCCGGGTTTCAACAATTAGCTCAAGTATGTGCTCATCACCTCACGTACAAGGCATTCAATTACCAATTATCACATCCTAAGGGACGAAGTCCCCTATACAAGGTTAGGCAAGCCACTTACCTCGAAACGGTACGAAATCAACTAGGGAACGATGCCCTTGCCACGAGTATCCGACTCCAAATAGCCCAAATCTATTCAATTCAATTACAAATCGAAAATAATATTGCAAACAACTGATTCCACTATTGAAATTAAAGCTAGGGTGCGAAATAGGTAAAATGACCAAAATGCCCCTCTGGCCCACGTCTTGGAATCGAATAATTTTCAGGTTGTCAGAACCCTCATATTTTCACGAGTCTAGCCATATAAAAATCTCCCAAATCGGAGGTCAAATGCCCACTCAAAATCACAAAATTAAGCTTAAGAAGTTTCACCCATTTTTCTCAATTTTAGACCTTGAATTTGAATTCTAATGGTTGATTTAGCTAGGAAATGATGGAATATAACTAGAAGGGATCAAAGCAACATTACCCAATGATCTTCTCTTCAAAATCCACTCAAAATCGCCTTCTCCTGAACCCTCAATTGATTTTTCTAACTTTGAAATAAACCCTCGGATTTTCCCTTTTTCAGACCAATGATTTCCGCTTTTGTAGCCCAGAGACTGCTTCTGCGGTCCCTCTTTTGCGGTTCAACTTAAGAGGACAGTGTCCGCTTTTGCGGACTCAAAATCGCATCTGCGATTCCGCTTACGCGGGAAGGAGACCGCTTCTGCGGTTCTCCTGGGATGGGGAAATTCCGCTTATGCGAAGAAATGGATGCTTGTGCGGCTCCGCTTATGCGGTGAAGAAGCCGCTTATGCAGCTCCGCTTCTGTGGCTCCAGGATCGCAAAAGCGAAAATACCAGAAGCCTGTTGCAACTTTTTCCTTCTAACTCCAAACTTTGCCCGTTGAGCATCCGAAATCATCCCGGGATCCCCGGGACTTCAACCAAAAGTACCAATACCACCTACTACCTTATTTGAACTTGTACCAATCCTAAGAACACCTCAAACAACACAGTAAACCCGATTAAATCAAGGATTCAAGCGTAAGAACTTCAAATTCTAACAAAATACGCTTTCGATCAAAAACCTAACCAAACCTCGTCCGAATGACCTAAAATTTTGCACACACATCCCAAATGACATGACGGAGCTACATCAACTTCCGGAATTCCAATCCGACCCTCGGATCAAAAATTCACTATTGGACCGAAAACCTCATAATTTCAAACTTCGGCATTTCAAGCCTAAATGAGCTACGGACCTCCAAATAACATTCCGAACATGCTCCCAACCCCGAAATCACATAATGGAGCTAACGGAACCATGGGATTCCCATTCCGAGGTCGTCTTCACAGTGTTCCAAATACGGACCATTTTTCAACTCTTAAGCTCTCATTTAGGGACTAAGTATCCCAAAACACTCTGAATCCTAATACCGAATGTCCCGACAAACCAAAATAGCAGAAATAAACTTAGAAAAAGCAGTTAATGGGGGATCGGGGCATAAATTCCAAAAACAACTGGCCGGGTCGTTATAGGGCCGTTTGGGGATTTAAACGAGTGCACCGGGTAGGGAACGTGGGTTTTGGGCTAACTGGACGGGTATTTGAGTGGTTTGGATGAGTAATTAGTTTGGGCCAACCCAAATTCAGGTCTTTTATTAAGAACTTCAATTCTTTTCATTTTCTTTCCTTTTTCTCTTTATTTTTTTCTTCATTTTTTACATTTTTGCTAAATAAAAAATTAAATAAAAAGACCTTATTTAATTCCAAAAATACACTAATTCATTTTTCTCAAAAATTAATTAAGTCCTAATTTAAAGAGAAAACTATAACAAATTCAAAAATTAAAAGTTAAAAAATACAAAATTATTTTTTTATTTTCCTTCATTTTTGTAATATTAAATAACTAATTATCCTAAAAAATTATAAAAATTGGGTCCTAAATTCAAATGCACTATTTTTGTCATTATGAATTATATAAATTAAATATGCACACAAAAATGCAAATAAGCACAAAATCATGCAATCCTAAAAAATCAAATAATTAAAGGAAAAATCTTAATTTTAGGAACTCTGTAGGAGTAATTCATGCGAGGCAAAAATCACGTGCTCACAGGAGCAACAATAATGCATAGTGTACGCAGCAAAATCAGAGGCCTTGATTTCTCACTATCAAGTCATTTCGGAAGAACGCCTCGAGACCCCAAGGACGGGAGGCCACAACCGAGTTCCTGACCTTGGGGCTCGTCGAGGCCCGACTCAGAGAAAATGGAGATCGAAGCCAAGACAAAAGGGGAAGTTCCCAAGGCACATGGCTAAGTCTGACAGGGTCGGCCAATCCAAAGCCTATGCTGAGGCATCGCATCAAGCCATCCCATCTCCATACTTTGTAATTAACCTCCATGTACTTGTAGCCGAGTTACCCTCCTATATAAAGGGGACTCACTCTACCTTGTAAAGGACTAATGTTGCTCCATTTCTCCATAAGTACAATAATCTCTCTCTCTCTCTCTCTCTCTCTCGCTCTCTCTCTTTTCTTTCTAACTTGTTCGTTCTCACTGGCCCAAGGTCGCCTCGATATCCATCGCATTCATACTTGTTCTTCATCATATAACTTATTATCGGCAATAAGGAGCCTTGTTTAATTATATCCATCGCCGACTATCCCTGATAGCTTGAATTCGTCCCTGACGTCGACCCCAAGGTCCTCCGTCGACCAGACCTATATTCGCATAGCAGGCCCTTCGATTCGATTATTATCTCCTTTTATCTTGCGTTTTATCGTTAAACTCCACATTATTAGCATCAATTAATCTAACAACTAGCTTGGGAATAGATCGCATATTTTTAGAATCACATTTAGAAATTTAATTAATGTTACCATTTTCACGGTAAATAGTTTGGCGCCAACCGTGGAGCTAAAAATAATAGTGATTATTTTCTTGCTGGTTTCATTACACAAACGCACATTGTCTTTTACACTTTTTCTTGTCCGAAAATCTCTTAATTCAGGTCAAAATGTCTGGCTCAGTAAGCAGAGGAGAGAACGACTACCCCAAAAACCACGGCGGAAATGGTGAGGTTGTTCTCGTGGTTGGCACGATGCCGCAGAACCCCAATAACCCATCTGAGCCAATTCCAGCGAACGCAGGTTCACGAGGCACATAGCAGGTCAACGAGGCCTCACATACTGATGAGAGCATTCGACATATCGACCAATAGGAAATCCAACAAACCCCAGCTCGAGAAAAATAGGAAGTTAGTATTCATGACATTTTTGAAATGTTGCAGGCAGAGCAGTTGGCTATCGCTCAACTACAATGCCATCCAAAGGCTCCCAGCATAGTAGCGCCAGAAACAGCTCCCTGCGCCAAATGAGTGCTCAAAAGATCAAGCGTCAATGGATCGATAACAGACCCTGCCATAGCAAAGATGCTTGAGGATCTCTCCAAAAGGATCTAGTCAGGTTCGAGGAGGTTCATGCAATAGTTTCCCCCCAAGGGAGCAGTCCCGGAACCTACTTCACAAAAATCCGGAACGCTGGAACTCCCTAGGTATGATAGGGCCTCGGATCCCGATGAGCGTACCATCGCTTATAGGTGCGCAGAACGAGGCAGTGATCTTTGAGATGATAAGTTTAAGCCCGTTTCGTTGGAGAGGTTCGGGGAAACACTCTCGAAAGAAACCATGATATGGCACAGTAGCTTAGTGCCTGACCTCACAAACTCGCTTACCGTACCAGCAGATTCCTCCGCAGAAGTACACGTTGATGTCGTCGAAGAAATAATGGAAGAACCCGACGCATCAGAGGCTGAACAAAGAGAGAATGAAGCACCGCAGGAAGTCACACCTCATTCCCTGATAGGACAAACAAGATCACTCCTGATTTCGGATGACTGGGCAACACGGGCCTTCGCCCGAAGTTTAAACGAAGCATGCCTAATGACTTCAGGTCATTTCAAATAAAGCTTGATCAGATACCCAACCGAGATATGATCGGATGCCCGTATCCAGCACCAGCCATGAATCGGGGCCGTGGATAACCGCCTGGAAACCTCTACGGGCTCGGTATACCCAAGGGCTCCCGATAAAGAAAAGAATGGAAAACAAATAGAGGTATCATCCATGCGCCATGAATGGGAGGAATGCCACAAAATGCAACGTACCTCGCAATGGTAGGAAAATAGCTCAAGGACAGCATCCTTGAAGAACCTTCAGCGAAACCAGATCTGGCAACGTACGGTCGGCATAGGAACCTCGCTTAGTGGAGTATGATTTCAACATTTCTATACCAAACATCGTGATCACCATAAGCGAAACGAGGAACACCGAACAACTCAGGCCTATTCGACCAAGACCCCTTCAAAATAACCACAACCTGGTGCGGGAACCGCGAGGCGCACGTGACCACGAGGTCAAAAATGGCCGCCATCTCAGAAAGACGACAACTGCAATACTCAGTAGAAATGACCACCGAGTACCATCGAGCGACCAGGCTCGAGTCCATCCCCAAGAAAGGAAGGCAACCGGGAAGAATGAAGCAAACAAACCACGACGTAGTACTACAACAGTAAAGGAGGGGCGACACCCTTCGAGAACTCATAACATGTGAAGTGAAAATGTTCGTCGTTAGGGAAAAATGGGTCCAGGGAAATATTTCGGAGGACACTCTTACACCTAGGGAAAAGGGCACCGAGACTCCGCACCGGTGCCACACTGACGCGTTGGTAACCATCTCCCTTATTTGATTTTATCTTAAATAAAACATGTGTTCATGAATTCAGGTGGTTTGGTCACGTACAACAACGATGTCAGTCCAAAGTCAATGGGGCAGTCTGAACTAACAGATCAAGTCACCCCCGCATCCTGGATCCCTGGCGAATTCCAAATAACAAATTGCCACAAAGACCATTCTCTAGATATAACCCATCTGATCTTGGGCCGGGACATTGAGCTCTATACTATCAGAGGAGGCGCAAAGCATGGACGACTTATTCAGACGACTTCCGGCACATAACTTGAGGACACCGTTGGCCCCATCTCACCAAAAGAATGAAATCCCTGGCAAAGGGAAAAACTAAAATAAGTCGACAGAAAGTAATGCGCGACGAGAGGAAATTCTTCACCATATGTCGTGTTGCTGGGATCAATGTCCCCACCCTCGGAATGATCAAAGGGTAAGCAACCCACATCTTCGGTGAAGCCTGATAAGACACGGCGGAGGGCTGAGCCAGGGCTCATTCCCCAAAAAGATAAGAACATACCAAATCTTAAAATGTCATCTATACATCCCGCGATGAGGAAGAACTGCTTTACTCCCTTGTTATTTTTTCAATAACCTGTATGCAGATAGTTGGCCAAGATATTCAGAGGTTCTAACTCTACTCGGAGATCTTTAGGCCTTAAAAAAGGGCCGCCTCGCTCTTTCCCCTCAATCGGGCTTTCTCCCCAAAGAGGGCCTTGTCAGCAAGATTATTAGCGGGGCAACGTACCCTCAAAGGGGGATCCGATAAGGTTGCAAGCCTTCTTCTATAGTCCAATAACGAGCGATGACCTGCTTCTTAGGTCACCATCCCCTCGGGAGGACGGGAAATGGCAAACTAAACCCTAATCGAGAATTATGTACATCGAATGGTCCGAGAAACCGCACCTACGCTGGCTGAGCTTACGACGATGAAACAATGTATGTGTGCACCAAGCAATAAAAGTATATCTTTTGTGCATCTTATTCTCCGGACAACGAAATCTCAAATATATTCCTGACAGGGACCCCTTCGCCGGATGCATCCTGAAATGCTCAGGGACATAGCATCAGCAATTTAGCACTTACACAACCTTACGACTGGAACTCCGGGCTCATAAAGCCCCTATAAGGTAGCTCCGAGCTTACAAGAAGCGGTCTTCAAGCTTAAATAACTTGATGTCTCGGAGTCTATCGTTAATCGCCAAGTGTTGGAAAACCCGAAATCATAAGACCCATAGCGGGTAGACTCGGCGTAACCAAATCCATTCTACATCACAACAAAAACTATAAGAGCTGAACATGCATGGCAAACTGTAAGACCTCAACAGTCATGAAAATCCTAAAGTTTAGGGTATACGTCGCATTTGTAAGAATCCCGAAAGGGAATACCCTCGGTGTAGATTCCTAAACTATCACTTCGGATCAAAAATGGCTCCGGCTAAACACATATGTCAACGGTCAAAACAGCTGATACAGCTGTTGCGACCAAAATACTTACGCAAGTGTACGCGATCGACAAGTAATATAGTAGTAAGTAAAGTATCGTTCCCATGAGGAATTGTGATCAACTTATCGACTGATGCATACTAAAACAATTATCGATTCAAGCTAAATTATCACAAAATACATAAATAACCAATTTACAATTTAACTAAAAATCAAACAATAATACAACACACAATTACTA
>MU759386.1:88298-197785 GCA_026770625.1 Nicotiana glauca | reverse complement strand
ATATATATATATATATATATATATATATATATATATATATATATATATATATATATATATATATATATATATATAAATTATTCTTCACTCTTTTTCTGTTTTTTTTCAAGATAAACCAACCAATTTCTTCTCAACTTCTTCAACATTAAAACAACATTAAGTGCTCATGAGAGAAAGAGGTTCAAATAACTGATATATTTACATAAAGTGGTAAGGTTTATAACGTGGGTGCCAAAGAAATAGGATTAACGGCTCAAAAAGGTTTGACTAAGATATATACAATTAGGTGAAAAGAATTATCAAACTCGTTCAACAAAGAAATGCCTATACCATCTCCTAAACTGAATAATGCTACTATTTCGCTTTGCAAAATACTTGGGGGCAAGTTCTAGACATCAACTATTATACACAGAATATTTCAGCAATCCTTACTCACACATTGGCACACAATACACTCAAGCTTGGATCTTTCTCGACTCTCTAGTCAAAGCAGTTAAGCATAGTCATAATTATACAATTTAAGGCACTTATTTTAGAATCAAGAACTGAGGTTGAACATCACCAAATAAGGCATATATCACTTCTAGAGCATGTGCATTTGAGGAGACTAACTCTGTAAATTAGGAACTTTTTATTCATGCGAAATAAAAATTATACTACACCCGGTTTAAATACACCCTTGGAAAAGAACCGCAACACAAAGAAAAACCAATGGGAAATTATTAAATTAACTGGAATAAAAGAAAAATATTTTCTGATTTTTTTTTCAATTTTTTTAATTTCGATATTCGAGCTAAAAAATCAGCTTACTATCTATTAATACTATAATCTAACAAAATAAAATAAAAGCAACTTTAACAAACTAAACAAAATCAAACAACTAAAATACGAAAAATATAAAAATAAGTATATTACAATAGGGGCAAACCACCCCACACTTAAAAAAATATGCATTGTCCCTAATGCGAAAGAAAATCAAAATAGATCAGAAAAGATACTCCTTGAGGCCATTGGTCTAAGCATCTTCATCTTCACATACTCATCCTCGTCGGCTACTAAATGCAACCTTAGATGGATCAGTGTTTGATCTTACTTGGGAGCCGAGACATTATACCTACACAATATGATATATTAGCTAAAAGCAAAAAGATCATTTTAAGAGCAAGTAGAGTAAATACGCCACACTTATGTTATTGTCATGTTGATACTTAGCATATATAACAGGGATTCAGACTACCCTGTTCTTCAATTAGAATGATACAATGCTTATCGGTCTACCCGACATTAGAGATAATTATACAATTGTACATAAAGTAAAAATTACAAACTAAGCTAAAAATATAAGAAATAAACATAAAAAAATTAGTCTATTTAACAAAATTCAAAATTATTATACAAAATATACCATATAGGCATATTATACGAATCCTACAGAGACAATATACGACGTTAATTATTTTTTTGCTTCCACCTTGAACTTATGAATTGTACCCCTAACAAGACATCCATTATATCGTTATGCTCCTTTGGTGGGGCTACAAAGATGACCAAGCCAAGTAATAAATTTTTCACTCGGCACTTCTCGGCCTTTGGATGAGGAATGTAATTTTTTCTTTTCTGCACAACAAATTCAAGAATATAGGCACTTTCATCCTCACTCTTTGACTTTTCCATAGGCTCAGATGGCTCAATTACTATCTTACTATCTAAACACAATGTAGAAAAATGATTGGAATGAGGTCTAATGCTCCCAAACTCATGAATTTTACTACTATTTACATCCTCATGTATACACATACTTAATTCTCCTAAAGTAATGTTATCTACTCCCTCACATGACTCTAGAGCACTCTTCTTAACATTGACATCCTCAAGAAAAATATGATCTAATGATTGATATTCTTGTTTTAGCTTCTCAATTTGGTCTAGAAGATTTTTTTCAGCTTCATACAACTCATCATTTAATTGTTGGGCGTTACACGCATCAACCTTTTCACTCAAATCTGAATTCAAGTTATGCACAACCAAGCTAAAATTATCACTTTTTTTTTTAAGCTCATCTCTCTCCTTAGACCAATCTTTCATCACCGTTGTTAGTAAACAACGTCGTTCCGCAGAATCCACTAATCAAGAATATCTGTCCCAATACCAACCTTTACTCCCATATTCAAATTCAGATCTCCAAGAGGTGAGGCATGACTAGCCCAAAAATACGGGCCATAAAAATCTTCCGTCAACCAAGCATCTTTATCATTAACCTTACCTCTGTATATTTCATCCCCAGATGTCATCCTGAGAGAACTAGAAACATACTAAGAGAAAAATCAAATAGTCATAAAAATAAAATATTTACAAAAAGAGAAGAAAAAAAACTTGTAAACATAGTAATAAAAGTCTAATCTAGAAGAATATTTAATTTCTAATTCCCCGGCAACGACGCCAAAAACTTGTTGCGACCAAAATACTCACGCAAGTGTACGCGATCGACAAGTAATATAGTAGTAAGTAAAGTATCGTTCCCACTAGGAATTGTGATCAACTTATCGACTGATGCAGACTAAAACAATTATCGATTCAAGCTAAATTATCACAAAATACATAAATAACCAATTTACAATTTAACTAAAAATCAAACAATAATACAACACACAATTACTACGACAATTACACAATATTTTGATAACAATTTTTATAAAAGATATTCTAGGGTCGTGGGCTTGCTAGAGATTATGCCTAGTTCTTAGATTAAGATTTATTTCTTGAATTAATCTGGTTTATTGATTATAGGGTTAATAATACCCATAAGAATCTGTCGAGTTCTTATGTGCCTATTCAAGTTAAATTAATACCTATATGTCTATGGTATTAATATTAACAAGAATGCATTTTCAATTCCTATTTTTCAACCAAACAAGGCAATTAAGTATATGTCTATGTTAATCGCGAATCTTTCACCCGATGCCCAGTATTCAGATCTTGTTCTATTTGATTCTATTTACAATCAAGAATTTCTTTTTTCAAGTTTAACTCAAGATTCGTAAATAGTATTTCACTGTTAGCTACGCAGTAAAATAATTAGAAGCAAAATCAAATAAACAACCCATAACAATAAATTCAAGATCTTCAATCTAAGATTCAAATAACATGATCATCTAACACCCACGACCCCAGAATATTTGGGTTTTTAGCTACTCATATTCATACTAAAATCAACAATAAAAGTCTTAAACATAATATAAGAAAATACGAGAAGAATGTTTTGAAGAACTCTATGAATATTTTCTCCAAGATGTTGTTCTTCTTTGATTTTCCTCTCCAAGATGAGTCTTCTCCTTGTTTTCTCTCTAAAATTTGATCCGGTATTCCAATAATAGAGCTTCACTGCCTTTTAATATATGTGTAAGAAGGGATTTTAACAATTATGCCCTTTTTAGTCCGAAATTGAACAATTTTACATTTTTACACACCCGCGGCGTGACTCGCGGTGCCCCACGCGGCACGGTAGTGCAAGGACAGAAGCAGAATGCATTTTAACGGAGAAAAACAAGTCAAGCACAAATTTTTGCACTGCCGCAGCGCGCCCCGCGGCGAGGTTTGGAAATTCGGGAAAATTATGAACATGAAAGTTGTAGCCCTCTTAAATAGCTTTCCGTCAATATATTATGGCGCCCAAACGGAGTTCTGAGCAAAGAGTTATGGGCATTTTACTAGACAATGTGTTGTATGCCTGCTCGACTCATTGTTTTGTTCTTAACTATCATCCTTTGATCTTCGAACACGATTCCGGCTTGATTTATTTAGCTTTTACTTAGACTTCAAAGTCCCAAATTAATCAAAATCATCCCAAATATAATTCATAAGTCGGATCGCTTCCTGCAAGACATAGAGCATGAATTTAGTGTAATTCATTATCATTTAAGGTCAAATCATTGTGAAATGCATTACTTAAAGTGTTGTTACAACAACTAAAACATGAGTTTTTAGCCTATGATCAACAACCAAACTAACGCGACTCGAGGATGCCCGGCCGTCGCTACACAAAAGTCATAGGCCACTACTTTGAATATACTTCAGAAAGAACCGGTTAAAACAGACTTCCCTCAATAGGCAAAAACGAGCTTCGACCATGTCAGCTCCAAATCACAAAGGCTTCGACCTACTCATCCTACGAGCTATGAACCTTCCCAGGTGCTCAAAACATCCCCGATAATGACTTGAAATTGAGTTTCTTCTAGAATCGATAACGGGTCAGTCAGAACTATTTCAAAAGACCTTAACGAGCGGAAAGAAAATCCTACAAAAAGCCCACGGGTAAAACAGTCTACGAGCCATTGTCGCCAACAAAACGAGCCTACGGGCCGCACATTAAAAAGTCTCTACAACAAAATGGCATAAGAGCCATTGGCGCCGGCTTGGAAATTGACAACTTGAGGATTAAAATGAGCTCGAATCGTAACCCGATTTGGAGACCAGATCCAAAATAGTTAACTATACAAGCATCCGAGCCATATATTGAAAGGTATCAACGATCAAAATAGTGTAAGAGATGCTATCACTGATCCAAAAATAATTAGGTTCAACTAAAGCTCGAGTCGCAATGCGACTCAGAGACTGGACCCAAAATGGTTAAATTACAATATGCCTAAGAGCACGGCATAAATGCCACGATCGCTAACCGAGTGAACCTGCGGGCCATCCACCTATAAGGTCACTTCGACCCGAAGCACAAAGGGCCATCGTCGTCCGCCCATGCAGGTAGGAAAGAACTTGAGGGTCAATTGAATCTCAAATCTCAACGCGACTTGGATACTGGACTCAAAATGGCTAAACTATAATGTGCCTTAGTGCATGCCATAAATACCACTATTGCTAGTCGAGTGAGCTTCCGGGCCACCCACCTGTAAGGTCACTTCGACTAAAAGCATAAAAGGCCATCGCCGTCCGTGCATGCAGGCAGAAAGAACTTGAGGGTCAATTAAAGCTCGAATAGCAACGCGACTCAAAGACTGGACCCAAAATAGTCTAAATGGAAAATACCCAAGGGCAAGAAATGGGAACAATTACTACCTGCCCGCATGTGCATAGATGATTTAAGGGCAGGAAGGCTCGAGTCGAAGCCCAACTCGAAGACTAAGCCTAAATAGCTGGGCAAAGCACAGATGCCCCAACACCTGCTCCATCAAGGATCGCACATAAGAGTCTATGGGCCGGTCCAATCAAATCTGGACCTATGAAGATCCCGCCAAACACCGAAACTAGCCTACCTGGTCAAAAGCAATAATAGAAAAAAGATGCAGAAGAAATAAAACTTCAAGTTTCCTCTTATATTACATACACAAAAAAGGTGCACTCTCCATCTACAGACATGCTCTAGATATATCAAATACAAAGCGACAAGACGGAGAAATCTACACTCCGTTCCAAAGGGCTACAGCTTGCCGGGTTCTCTATTCGCCTTGTCAGCAAGAAGTGACCGTGCGCCACGCTCTTCCGCCCTCGCTCGAGCCAATTCCTTTAAGAGAATGAAGCCCCTCGCACCAATCTCCTTGAGTAGTTCTCTTCGGAATCTGTAGCAGACATATTCCGCGATCATCTTCTCCCAATCGAGGGCTCGCTTTAGCTCGACTTGAGCGTCCGCATCATCTTTCATACGAATCACCATCCCTGATCAGCCTTGGTTCGGCTTAGCTTTGCTTTAGCCTGGGCATCAATTATCTCAGCCCTGATCTTCGAGAGGTCAGATTTGAATTTCCCGATCATATCCGCTTGAACTTTAGCATTATCACGAGCCAAGCGGAGTTGGGCTTCGAGGGTGGGGACCTTGGCCGAGGCGTTTGTCTCCTCTAAGGCTTGAACTTGCACCTGAGCCCTTAGCTTACCACATGCAGATGTGACATGGTTGATGTCGCCCTTAAGGTACTCCAAGGTCGCCATCCCTTTTTGAAGCTAATATAACGAAAAAGGGGGTTAACCATAAGGTCCAAGGGGAGTAAAGAACGAGTTGCAGAAAGTTACCTGCTCCATGAAATAGCTCTCGTAATTCGAGCTCCGGTACGACTCATATCGCCAATGCTGCAACTCAACCTCCTTCTTCTCGCTAAGGAGCCTAAGGGACTTGCCCTAGCCCAGAATTTTCTGAATTCTGGCCCCTTGACGGAGCCGCTCAGATATAAGCCTATCGCAGGCCTGCACAAGTTAAGCTCAATAGGCACAGGAGGACACGAAATATAGGAAAACTATGCCTAAAATCACCACGAAGTGAAGCCGACAGACTTCCTCAAACTCAGAATACAATCCTGTTGATCTTGCCTCTTCGGCCCCAGAATAACCGACCTCGGGCAAAGCATATTCACTCGGAGTAACTGTTGCCCAGGAATCATATACTTTTGGTGTAGCAGATTTGGAAGATTCCCTATCCTTGGAAACACGGGCCCGTTCAGCACCACTATAAGCTCCATCATATCACGGTTGCTGATCCCTTTTACCGCTATCGTCCCTCGATTCGAAGGTCGACGACTCTGTCCCCTCTTCGGAAGAGCACTTCCTCATCCCAAGGAATCGCCCGATATCTGCAAGTGGAAAATCCAGTACAAATGAAAGGGGAAAATGTTACCTCAAATATACGAAGGCAAAGGCAGCATGCGCACATACATTGGTATTTTGCTCCCCATCTAATATGCAGCACGGCTGGCCATCGACGATTATCGCAGGCTGAATGAGTAACCAGCCTCCGGACCCAGCCGGGCAGGTCAAAGACTTCGCCCGGCATCCATGAAGTTTCTGCAACAAGGAAAAAACATTATTATTCTACTAACTTTTGCTATAGGAATATTCTGAAAAAGCACCAGACACTACACTCACGTGCATAATTCCACTATTCGGGAAATAGCAAAAACTCCACAGGGATAATATCGGCTATCTAGACCTGAATAAACCAACCAACCCACTCTCGTGGACGAATGACATATTAGGGTTAGCAAGCTCTTGTGATGAAAGTGCTGGTATAGCCTGATAAGATGGTTAAGCGTGAATTCAATCCCAGCCTTCTCCACAAAGAACTTCATCATCAGCACCACCTGCCAAAATGACAGATGTATCTACGCCAAAATAACCCGATACTTCAAGCAAAAACCAAGCCCAACCCTATCAAGGGGGCCAAATGCGAAATGATATAGATATATGCTCAAGAATCCATCAGTAGAGTCCATAATACTCTCATCCTGGGGAAGCACCTGCAGCGCCATCCCCTTGCTCCATCCACAGTATTTTCTCACCTTCTCTAGATGCTCCCCTCTTATCAAAGAAGCCATCTTCAAAGCAAACTCCCACGGTTCCTGAGCGCCAGGAGCATCACACCCCACTCCCTGTCGGGCCGATCCCGAAGTGGTTGCCATGGCTATGCTAAAATGAGCAGATCAAAGCAAGGGCATGCACCAACACTTTTTGTGCCTGAAGAAATGAAGAACCTATGCCAAAGCGGAAGAACATCTATCTAAAAATAGTGAGGTCTTGCAAAGAAGCTGAAACCCCCCACATATATACGAGAAGCAGTGAAGACTCGCCTACTCGGAGTGAGCCCCGAGAAACCTACAACCTCGATATAGATCAATAGGGTGACAACCTCGATGCAGATCGACGGGGTAATACTCGATCTCGAAAGCATCCTTCAACGAGAAGCCAAGACTCGAGAAACTGTTTGTATTATCTCCAAGATCGAGATAGAATTCTACCTCCAGGTTCCCCGACTAAAAGAATTCAGACTTTAGGAAGCTTTCAACACCATCACTCGATGCAAGGCAAGTACCTGGTATCGTGGTTCCCCTTTTTTGAAAAAGAGGAATAAGCACGAGAAGCTCCGATAACAAAAGCTCCATAAAGGTCCGAGGAAGCACCTGAATACAGATAACTCCTCAGCAGAAGTCTATCCTATACATTTTAAAAGGGCAATCTGCATCAAGATCAAAAGTTACCCCCTGGTACACAAAGCTGACCTTCATCCAGGATAAGATCCTCGAAGGCCCTAAAATTCGGCGCATTATCTCCATACAACTCGAAGGGCCCCAGCAGCCCGAGCCTATCAGATCAATCCAGGAATTCTCCGAGGTACGAAGATGGGTTTTAAAGAGAGCCATGTCGATCAGTGGAGGAGAGAAAAGAACGCTCACGCCCGAGTCAGATATCAACGATTGACAACTAAAAGAAGACATTCAAAGGGCCTCTAAGGGCATGAAAACATGCAATTATAAAGGAAGAATCAAAAGCTGAAGTCAATGGAATATATTCATATTCATAAAGATCCATGTACAACATCCCTTGAGGGGTCATTACATACAATTACAAATTCATGTGGAGGATTTCTACGCATAAAGGAAGAGACAAAGGGATGCAGACGCAAAGTAAAAGCCTGAAAACAGGTCCACCTTCGAAGGTCCGCAATAGGTGCCTCCGGACGCACATCCTCGGGAGTTTCACCCCATCCTTGGGAGTTTCATCCCACATTGATATCCAACGGACAAGGTGAGTGGCAGGCAGGGAAGAAAAATTTGCCATAGCTCTCCGAAGCTCGAGGACCCTCTTTGATCCCGCTTGCATGGCTACTTAGAATCCATTTCTAAGAATGTATAGTCGTGCAAGACCCCAACAAGGAGCAGCGCACCACATCGAGTCGGGGTATGAAGGTGAGAAACAGTGTATAATCCGAGCCCCCTTTTAATTAGCGGTGCATAATCTGAACGACTGTTTACATGAGGGAGAAACTGATTCTCCGTCCATCACTATCTCGGACCAATAGTAGCAGCAAAGGCCAGCATATCAACGACCACAATAATAGTGGGATGACGCGATTGAGCCCTAGCAAAGGGCCACAACACGATCTAAAGGAGCTCCTCCAAAAGGACTTGAGGCCATGAGCCCCAAGCATGATGTTCAAGAATAGAGGAAGATGATAAGAAGGAATAGGCAAGCAAGCTAACAAAGGCACTAGGATAGGAAAAACAATGCCAAAACACCCCCATTTATAGGGGGTTACGACACGGTCCTCAAGCGTTTGAAAGATTGACCGACGAACGTAGTTAATGCATCCTTGGAAAACTGAATCGAAGGTGGTACCTTCACCTTGGAGAGCGGGAGTTGGGAGTGAATGAAGTCAAAAATACAGGAGCTCGTGGATGCCCGGTTACCACAAAACTCATGCCATGAGTCGCATCATCGGTATGACATCACCGTAAGAAGCTCGAGGAGTCAAGTGTTAGAATTATTTCCCATCACTTCGTTATGGGAATTGTGGAGACTATCTGTACGCGGAAAAATTAGAGGCCTTGATTTCTTGATGTCAAGTCATTTCGGAAGAACTCCTCGGGACCCCGAGGACGGGAGGCCACGACCAAGTTCCTGACTTCGGGCTCGTTGAGACCCGACTTAGAGAAAACCAAGATCAAAGCTAGGACAGATGGGGGAAGCTCCCGAGGCACATGGCTAATAGCCTGTTTGGCCAAGCTTCTTGGGAGGCCAGAAGTGCTTTTTTTCCCAAAAGCACTTTTTTTTCCTAATTTGAGGTGTTTGGCCAAGCTTATTTGGGAAAAAAATGCTTTTGGGAAGAAGCAGAAGCAGTTTCAGAGAAGTAGAAAAAAGTAGCTTCTTTCCAAAAGCAGAAGCAGAAGCAGTTTTGACTTTTCTTCTTACCTATAATACCCCTAACAAAATATAGTATATACCAAAATAACCCTTAAACCTAATACTTAGGATATTTATTTATAAATATTTTTTCTTATTTTTAGGAAAACTTTATAACATATAGTGACTTTAGGGGTGAATGCTTTTTATATTTGTTGAAGGAATTTTAATATATTTAACTTATATTAAAAGAATTAAGTACTTTTTAATTTTATTTTCATATTTTACTTAAATAAAATAATTTTTTTAATTATTGCATATAATAGCAAAATTTTGAGATTATTTATTTACTTATAATATTAATTATTAAGTAAATCTATTCATGTCCTTATTCGTAATTTGACACTTAAAAGCACTTTCTAAAAAGCTTGGCCAAACACAAATTATTTCTCAAAAGTGCTTTTCAGACTGATTAGCCAAACACAAACTGCTTCTCTCCAAAAGTACTTTTTTCAAAAGCACTTTTAAAAAAAGCACTTCTCAAAATAAGCTGAATTCTCCAGCTTGGCCAAACAGGCTATAAGTCTAATGGGTACGGCCTATCCAAAGCCTATGCTGAGGCATCGCGTCAAGCTATCCCATCTCCATACTTTGTAATTAATATCCACATACTTGTAGCCGAGTTCCCCTCATATATAAAGGGGACACACCTTACCTTGTAAAGGACTACTGTTTCTCCATTTCTCCACAAGTGCAATAATCTCTCTCTCTCTCTCTCTCTCTCTCTCTCTCTCTCTCTCTCTCTCTCTCTCTCTCTCTCTCTCTCTCTCTAACTTGTTCGTTCTCACTGGCCCGAGGTCGCCTCGATATCCATCGCTTCATACTTGTTCTTCATCATATAAATTAGTATTGGCCATAAAGAGCCTTGTTTAATTATATCGTGAACTGTTATCATATCCCCGATAAATCGAATTCGACCATGACGTCGACCCCAAGGTCCCCTATCGACCAAACCTATATCCGGGAAGCAGGCCCTTTGGTTTGATTACTATCTCATTTTAGCTTGCGTTTTATCATTAAACTCCATATTATTAGCATCAACTGTTCTAACAACTAGCTCGCGAATAGATCACGTATTTTTAGAATCTCATTTACAAATTTAATTGTTGTTACCATTTTCACGGTAAACACATTGGTTATTAATGCAAGTAACAGTTATGCAAAGATTATTTCTTATCCACTGTTTGGTATGGTGTATTAAAAATAAAAATGTGTTGCATTATTTTTTTAAAAAATTATTTTTTATAAAATATCTTCCATGTTCTTTAATTTTAAGAGACTTTAAGGACAAATTTATCTTTAACCATGCTAATGCATGCATTAATAGCCTTGGTATTGCTAATACGATAGTTTGTTATGTATTAATTATGCATAGGCTAAAAACATGTACTAAATCCTAAAGCTAATACATGCATTATTTTCTCTAGTGCAACCTACCAAACGACCCCTAAAAGAATGATTTTTCCTATCCGAAAAGGACAATAGATTTTTCTTTCTCAAATCAATTAGAATATTAGTGTCCTAAATAATAATATAAAATTTCCAAAAAATACTAGAGAATAGTTCAAAGTCATAAATAACAGTATGACTATATTTTCTCTTTGTAGAAATTCACCAGATTATTAGATAAGATGTGTTTGTCTTAATATATGCATCTGTTGTGCTCTCTAGCTATACTTTTTATCATTTTCTTATATTTCCAACCTCTTTGCTTTTACTACTATTCTAGATGCTTTCATGTAAAAAGTAAAAAATGAAAAGTGCCATACTTATGAGGTGTTAATTACTTTTAATAGCGAGAAGCTTTTTCGGAAATAAGGTGCTAATCTGACCCAAAAAAGATAAAATCATATCATGTAAGAGTATCTTGGTACTTTCATCCAATAACTATAATAGCCAATGATATGAACAGATTATTATGGAAACTGTAGAGTGATGCCTTGGGACGTGGCTTAGTACATTTGCCCATCTAAACTAGAAGAAGTTACTGTTTACCTTGAAAATGATAATAATAATTAGATTTAATTTTGTAGTTCTAAAAATACGTGATTTATTTTTATGCTTAGTTATTAGGCTGGAAAGTAAGATAAGAGTTGGAAGGCAGTGTGCTTAAGCAAACCGAGAGGTTGAGAATCGGGGCCTCAAGGTCGAGCTAAGTGTTGGGCTGTTATCGGCCGATGAAGGGTAACAATTCGAAGAGCTTTGATATGAGCTCTTTATGATCAATAATGGGCAATAAATGAAGAACAATTAATGAAATGCAATAAATGTAAACAATAAATGTAAATAATAGAATTAAGGGAGAATGTGTTTAAGTTAGAGACCAGAGAATGTTCTTGTATTAAAAGTTGTGTGTTGTATCATGTGTGAAAAAAATAATAAGGGTCCCCTTTATATAGGAGGAGGAAATCCCAACATAGTACATATGCATTTATTATAAAGATTTGAGGTTGGTACAACCATTTAATGCCATAGTACGGGCTTGAACTAGTCTAATAGACTTGGTCAGCTTTTAATCACATGCCTTGGGAACTTTCCGTTTGTCCATCATAGCCTTTGATTTACACTGCCTCGAGGCCAATCACTGAGAACCCTGGGGGTCAACCCCGCGCCGAGCCTCGAGCTTTCTGGAGGCGGTCTTACGAAATGCCATATCGATCATAAAATTGGACTCTCCGATTTTTACTATATACATATACTCCTCGTAGTTCTTAGAGTGAAATGATAAGGAATGACTTTGACGTCTATCTCCTCGAGCTTCCCATGATGACATCATTCAATGTACTACCAATATATTTTCCCAAAAGTAATAATATTGTCACTGATCCATTTCCCAAAAAGCATTGATTGTGCATGTCGATATTCCCAAAGGCGGTGATTGCATTGTTGGTTATGGTGCTCCCTTTCTATAAATGGAACCCGAACCAAATTCTATCCAGTCATTTTTCAATAGCCTCTAACTCCTTGGTTCCATATTGGTTAATGTGATACTACCTGAGACCCTTTGACGTTCCTCGAACCAAGTCCGAGTTGACTTGATACAAAATTAGGCCACCGAAATCGGCAACTTCAAATTGATTGAAAATGGGGCCTTGAATTTTAGAACAAAACTTAGCCCTTTTAGGCCCTATTGATAGTCCTCGAGGGACGGAGTTGCTTGACCACCTGAAAATAAAGACAACCCTTGGGCCTTTTGAAATTGTCCTTGAGTGAGAGTTATATGAACTCGGGAAACCTCAAAAACTTGCTTTAAAAAATGGATACAGACCTAAGGCATCATATATAGACCCCGGATGAGGATATGCTTGGACTTGCACGGCCCCTGGCTAAAGTAACCGAAAGAGCATTTAAATTGATTTGAAGGTAAACATAGTCCCGAGTCTTTATTAATAATTCTTGAGAGAGAACATACTTGGGCTCAGGTAGCTCGAGGGCCAAGGAATCGGGTGAATGACCCGCGCTTGTAATAGCAAAGGTCCTCGAGATTGTGTACCATCTCAAGGCTTAGGTTTATATGGATAGCTCCTTCGAGCTCATAGGTATATCTATAGGGATCCTCGAGATAGAGTACCATCTCATGGCCAGGTTGACCCCCTACTTGGAGTCCGTTCTATAATACCAAAGGTCCTTTAGATCGGGAAACAAATCGAGGCTAAATTGGTGTCGCTAGATCCTTAGAGCTTATATTCGCTTTGACGAAGATCCTCGAGCCCGGACACCGCCTCGAGGCTTAGATTGATATTGATGGATCCTTAAAGCCTATAATTATGGTAGGGAGATCATCGAGATTGGGAACTATCTCGAGGCTGGATCGATACGGGAATTTCTGACACCTACAACGTTGTGCGACAACTTTACTTGTATGGCACGGCCATGAAGTGCTCGGGATGATCCCATCGGCACACTTTTCCAAAAGTGATAATGGCCTAGCCAGAATTAATTGGCCTTTAGAGTAGGAAAATAGTCGTCGCTTGCTCTATATATGAGTTTGTATCCTCCCTTTCTGAAGATTCTGCTATTTTAAGCCGCTATCCCTTTTCATAGAGTTCTTCTTCCTCGTGTCATCCTTTCCATCATTTTAATTCAATTTTTTTGCCCGAGTTTTCATTTTCCTTCTCTTATTTTAATATATCCATGGTTGCTATGCCCAAATCCATTCACCAAGAAAAGGAGGGTTTCGCCTTTTCTTCCTGCTCAATTGGTGGTACACCGGTGGCAACTGGCGAGCCAGCCTCAAGATGCTTTGTCTTGAGGAGGGACCTTCCGTTAGAGAGACCCCCCAATGTCGAGGGAAATTAGGATCATACATCAAGGTTCACTTCATCAATAGGAGAGAAGCACATCGAGGCAGTGAGGAAAGACTGCGGATGGGGAGAAAAGGCGGTACTGTAGGTACCTTCTCTGAAAGAGAACATAACGGCTCTTATAGAGGGGTTTTTACATGTATACACATACCCCTTCACATTGGGCCCTATCGATAGAGTCGTGCTTGACTTTTGTTGAAGATATTAGGCTACCCTGGAACAGGTTCACCCGTCATTTTGGAGGATAGTGATGGTGATGCAGTTTTTTACGGAAGAAGTCGGGCTCGAGTTCACCCTTAGCCATCTCATCAGATTGTACCTGCCCTTTCTCTGCCGAGGCCTAATAGCTTTGTAATGCCAATCCACCAGGCCCTTTGTTGTCGATGATGAAGAAGATATGGACCGAGGGTGGATGAATCGATCTGTCTGAGTAAGGACCGCCGATGTTATCCACGTAGAATTCCAGCCATTTCTTGAGAAATGGAATGTCGCACGTAAGTGGTACACTTTTGTTTTTATCATTTTTGATCATGTTAGAGACGGATTCTATAAAGATGCTTTCCTTTACTTTTTTTTCCGCAACACCGTGGATGCCATATGAAGTCCCCGACCTGACGAGTTGGACTTGGAAGCTGGCAGCCCGCTCGATTTATGATGAGTGTAAGTAGCGAGATCTATCCAAGGGTAGATGAGAGGCAAAACACCATGGTACATATTGTGTGGTTTGTTTTCTTTGAGGGTACTTTTGTTTTTGCGTACTAACTCCGTCATCGCAGGCATTGAAGAATTTCCTATTGTGAGATCATTCTCCCTTGGAGAAGAGGAGGGGTTGTCAGCTTCGAGACTGAGGAATAATAACAAACGGAAGGAACCCTCGCAATGCGAAGGTGCTCATAGCGAGACAAGTGTTGCATGGAGGCCCAGAGAAGATGTATCTGCTGAGCCTGTAACACCCGAGGCTTCCGGCCTTGGGAAAATGGTTCCTCCTTTGGCGTTGTCTTCTTTTCCCATCAAAGGTACTTCGAGGGACAGAGATTCTCTACCACTGTATTCTCTTCCCATTGAAGGTACTTAGAGGGGTGTTCAAGGCCACGGGCCGCCTGACTCAAGCGAGGTCTTGAACGATAATGTTGCTATTGGGAGTAGTTCTATTAGGGCCGATGAGACCAGGCCAGTAGGTGTGCATTTGACTTTTGAGGAGGCTCAACGACTCTATTCCGTAGTGAGTTTTAGCTGATTGTATCAATGTTTTAGTTTTGCACTTCCATTTTCTTATTGAGCTCCTTTTTTCATAGGCCTTTGACAAGCTCAAGTTCGAGCTACTCTGCTGTTAAGCCAGGTTGAAGAAAGCCTTGGATGGCGAGAAATCCCTTAGGCTTCTTTGTAATAAAATGGGAGATGAGTTGGTATATATGCGGTATGAGGTGAATTAGAGCCTGAACTACAAAAGCCACCTTGAGAAAGACGTAACCTTTGCTCAAAGGGAATTTATACTTCTTCTTATATCCGTGGAGATTAATGTTTTGATATTTTAGTTGAAGAGCAAGATAGAGGATCTGGAACGCCTTTGGGGCAAGGTTGGCCAAGCCAAGTATGAGTGTAACAGAATAATGCCATAGATTGATGCCCATGTTGCAGCCAATAAGAATGCTTTGGACAAGGTTTCTGCCATCGAGGTGCAGCTCTGTAACTCTCGTGAAAACAACTCGTTTTAGACAAGCAGGATTGCAAGGCTTGAGTCCGATCTTTTGGATATTTGGGCTAAGGACGATAAGAAAGTGGACATCTATTTAAAAGATGCTACTGACGTTCGAGTTGAGCTGAGGGGGCTTCCGATCGAGAGAGAAGAAGTAACAAATATGCCCGGTGCAAATCTCGGAAGGAAACCCTTGAAAAGATCCATGCTAGGGGCTTTGACCTCTCAGAAGAGATAAAGCAGGCAAAGGCGGACAAATATGTCCGATACTGATGATGATGAAGAGGCCGATAGGGCCACATTCCTCGAGGGGAAAATAGGCCAAGCTCTTTCCCTTTTGATTTTTTGTACAATGTTCTTAGAGAACTTTGTAAATGGAACTTTTGTATTTTTTTGTGTATACGTATAAAAGGAAACCTTTCGATTTTATCTTTCATTTGATACAGAACCCTTGGTTTTGAAAATTGGCCTTGAGGCTTGTTCGACTGGACCGTAGGCTCTTATGTATTTTCCCTTGGGCTTTTTTAGTAAATTATTCGGACTTAGTCTCCGAGTCAGATTTCGACTCGAGCTCATTGTCCCTTAAGTTTTTGAATTTTAAGCTGGCTCTTAGGCTCTTACGTGTAGGGTTGGTAAGACCTCTTAATATAGAATGCTGGGGTTAGTACGAACTCTTAATATAGACTAGCGATAATGGTTCTTACTCATTGGGTCAGTATGACCTCTTAAAATAGGTTGGCAATAGTGGCTCTTACACATTGGGCCGGTACGACCTCTAATATAAGCTTTATTTTTCCCTCGCTAAAGGCTTTTTGAAATTTTTGTCTTCATCCCGCTTTTTGACGGCTTGATAAGAACCTCGATTGTGAGTCGTTATGTAGCGATAAATGAGCACCTCGAGAGGTTTCGTTCGATGGCTGAATTATTTTGAAGCCTATTGTTAGGAGCTGATATGATCGAAGCTCTTTTTCTTATGCAGAAGGTAGCCTGATTAAATTCCTTTTCAAAAAAAATTCGAAGTAATTGAAGGCCTATGATTTTGTAGCGATGGTCGGGCATCCCCGAGTCACATGTGTTTGGATGGTACAGCCTTGTAACTATATTCATTATATTTGGTCGGAGCCTTTTAGTCCCTGAGTGAAGTAGTTTCGGTGTCTATATTGAGGGTATGCCTTTTTAGGGGTCTTATAAGTTCGGATATATAGCCTTAAATTTAAGATCGATATTATGCCTTTTTTAAGGTCTTACAAATTTTGTCATGCCTTACTTGAGGTCTTATAGATAAGTTACTTAGTACAAGTATGGTTTATGCCTTGCTTGAGCTCTTACAGATTTGGTTACTTTGTATAAGTATAATTCATGCTTGACTTGAGGTCTTACAGATAAGCTACTTGGTACAAGTATAATTCATGTTTGGCTTGAGGTCTTACAGGTTTGGGCATGCCCGGAGGTATTATAGTGTCGATGATACCTCAAAGAGGGATTATATTGCTCATAATGTCTCGTGGAGGTCTTACATTTTCTAGTATTTGCACATTGGGGGCTTCTGTGCTCGAGGATGCGCGCTTGGGGTCTTACAACCTTGAGTTTCTGATTGCTCGATGGGATGACGATTGACGACATTCCCCTAGACATTGAAAGGTTTTTTGGCTCTGGAGCCGTTCTTTGTAAACTTGGTGTTGCCTCATTGATTTCGACCCGGAGGTCATGTGGCCTCAAGTTTTTCGCATCAGTCCCCGAGTGTTCGAGAAATTTCTGGCTCTGGAGCCGCTTCTTGTAAAAGTAACATGCTTCTTTGAAGCGCAAAGCATTTTGATGGAGGGGAAATATTCTTTGATTGATTGCTTGGTACAAGTATGCATGTTGTTGCCGTCAGGGGCTCAATTATTCTATGCGGACACAGTTCATTTGCCCGTTTGGTCGGTACATCATTTTCCTATTGAGACCCCTTCTTTGGTTCGTCTTGACTTCTTCGAGAAGGTGATCTTCTGGGGAGATGCCCCCCAGTGTTCGAGGTTGATTGAAGAGAAGCCTTGAACACTTGTG
This sequence comes from Nicotiana glauca, assembly GCA_026770625.1. Taxonomy (NCBI): domain Eukaryota; kingdom Viridiplantae; phylum Streptophyta; class Magnoliopsida; order Solanales; family Solanaceae; genus Nicotiana; species Nicotiana glauca. Next base: position 180,067 of record MU759386.1, on the reverse strand, counting down.
AAGTTCTCCTTAGGTAGCATATAGGTGTTACCTCGTTAAACACCTTGTCGGTAAAATCCTTCTTGGTATAAAGCTTGATCAAAGGAAAAGAGTGCAACGTATGCTTTGAAACCTTAAGGTCTTCGAGATGGACATTGCTTCGATTGTTTTGATCGGGCATCTGCACAAATGTTAATGTAAGATGTAAATAAAAAGGGAGATGGTTATATCTTGGTGGTGATGGAGCTTTGAGCCTTAATATGATTCAAATGTTTGCTTTGGGGATGCAGCACGATCCTTTGCTTGTTTCATTCGGTGAAATCGAGAATGTGTCTCGTGATTCCTACTCCACTATTTGTTTATCCTTTGCCTCATTTGATGATGAAGGTGTCGATGTCAGTGCTACATCTCGTTGTATGTTGTTTCCCATATATGGTTTTTATTCCATCTTTCATTGGGAACTTCATCATTTGATGAAGGGTTGATGGTACTGCTCTCATACAGTGTATCCATGGCCTTCTGAGCAAGGCTTTGTAACTCATGTCTCCATCGATGACATGGAATTTGACATTTGTGTTATTTTGACCACGTTGACCCTCCTATTCTGATCACGTTGACTGGGAGAGGGATTTCCCTTTTGGTTATCTCACTTCCCATATTAAATCTATTGAAGACTCGAGAGGCAGGCACAATCTGGTCGAGCAATCCAAGCTGCTCCACGACCCTTGACCTGATAATGTTTGCCAAGCTACCTGGATCCACAAGTACACATTTAATTTGAAATGTATTTACTAGAAAACAAATTACCAGCGCATCGTTATGAGGCTGAGATAGGGTCTCGATGTCCTAATCGCTGAATGTGAGAGCGTCCTCGGGTATGTAACCTAGAGTTCATTTTTCCCTGGTGATGGATATTTTTGTTCTTTTGATGGTGGACTCTTGTGGGATGTCGACTCCTCCAACAATCATGTGGATCACATGTTGAGGCTCTTCTGTTTCATTTTTCCTCTTCGCCTCTTAATAACTAGTGATTCTAGTCTATTTTATACTCCTTTTTGCTTGAGTTTTAGACTAAAAATGTATACAAGTAATACCGAAAGCTTACATGTTGTGCTTGTTTGATGTGTTTTGTCAAAAAGTGACAAGGAAGTCAAAACCAACTGATAAATGAGTGAAACCTGCTCAAGTACAAAGAACAAGTCAAAGCACTGCTACAATAGTAAATCCACCGCAGCAGCAATAGTCCTACCGCGACCGCAATGCATTTGTTGCGGTCCGTAGTGGAAAAGATCAGAGAGATGCAATTTTGGAAGCTCAAGCACTGTGGTCCACGATAGACTCTTCGCGGCCGCGGTAGCTTCATCGTGGCCGCAATCCATTTTATGCGGTCCGCGAAGTGGGGACTCAAAGATCTTGGAGTTTGGAAGTAGGAAGCCATCGAGGTCCGTGATCCATTTTGTGTGGTCCGCAGTGAAGCCACCGCGGCCGCGGTGCATTTTATACGGTCTACGGTGGCCAAATTCAGAGACTTAGCAATGAAGCTAAAAAGCCTCACCGCTGCCACGGTGCATTTTTTGTGGTCTGCGGTACCTCTGTCAGGGGTATATCTGTCTAGAAATATTCGGCCTTGTATAAATACTTCTTTTTCACATTTTTAGGGTACCTTTATCTTAGCAGAGCACGTGAACGGCAATTTTAGTCCATTTTGAGTAATTTGTAGCTAGTTTAACATTGAATCTTCAATTCTTAGATTGTAATCATATTATATGGATTATTCTTCATCTAAATATCTGAGTTCTTCCATTATTAGGAGTAACTAGACCCATTAGCTAGGGTTGTGGCTCAATCCTAGTGTGGATATTTGATGGGTCTTTTTTAAGGCTTAGATGTTTATGGGTAGTTGATATTTGGACTGATTTGTGTTTTTGAATGTTCAATTAGTGGTTGCAAATAGTAATTTGTTCCTTTTTTTACTTGGGCTTTTCTTGAGAAAGAGAGCTTGAGTCTAGGAAAATCAGTCCAACAAGGAATTGGGGTGTATTCAAGAAACTGATAGCCCCAAAGGGTTACAGCTATAGATAGTAACACTCTAGTTGAGCCTATATTTCTTGTACAATTTTAACACCCAATTAGTCTTGAGAAAGTTAGTTAGGGCAATGTCACTCGAGCTACCGAGAGGTATAGAGTACGTAGTTCAGTGTATTGGCTATAACGCAATCCCCAACAGAACACCTTTTCCTTAGGCTTTAGATCACGTCAAGTATTCACCTATGAGAAGCCACTTCCCTATTGCCTCTTTAACCAGTTATAAAACCTTACAAGCATTCATACTTAGTTTAATTTTGCATATCATTAGCATAAAATTAGAAGTAACAAACAAATAATTATGATTGGAAGTGTAATTAAGAGCAATACGCGCTGCTAGTTTAGATAGGAATCCAAATCCCAGACATTCTAGCTCCTTGTGGATTCGATCCCGACCTTCTCGGGTAAAATCTACATAACCGCTCTTGCCATTTTATAGTGGTGTAGGGTTGGACCCTATAACTTTTTGGCGCTGTTACTGGGGAGCTAACGGTTTTGGCTATCTATCTAAATTGTTTTGGGTATTGTTTTTCTTTCCTTCTATGTTACTAATTTGTGTGTGTCGCCAACTAAGGTACAAAATGGTGGCAAACAACACTAATGAACCTCTTGGAGACCTTCCTCCAGGGGAGGAGGTAGATGACAATATTGATGATGAGGTACCTATAGTGTCTCAAGCTCAAAGGAGAAGCCGCCAAGCCAATGATAATGTTCTAGACCCTTCCCCGCCACCACCTAGAGTGGCTCCTCAAGTGCTTCCAAACCAAGGTTATTCTAGTGCAATTGTCCCACCCCGGATCCGGGCAGGCAATTTCCAAATTATAAATGTGATGCTAACTTTGTTGGACCAACGAGGGTATTTCACAGGTGCTCCTCATCAGAATGCTTACAAACATCTTAAGGGTTTCGCGGATACCTGTTGGGGGAGCAAGAAAACAAATTTTTAAGAGGATGAACTTCGGTTGAGATTTCTCCCTTTTTCACTTAGAGGGAAGGTTTTGGATTGGCTTGAAAGGCTTCCCAACCATTCCCTCACTACTTGGGATGAGTTGGCGAATAAATTCATTGCAAAGTTTTTCTCGCCGGGCTAATTTTCAAGCAGGAGCCCAACGAACCACTGCAGGAGATATGGGAGAGATATCGGACCATGGTAAAGGAATTCCCTAACAATGATATGACTGAGGCAATGATACAATAGACATTCTGTTGGGGCATTAATACAAGCAATCAGTGCATAGTGAACCAACTCACCAGGGGCAATTTCATGAACACATTGTATGATGAGGCTAATGCAATATTGGATGAGATGGCCGACACGTCCTTCGCTTGGAAAAGTAGAGCCAATGTGCCACAGGGTGACCCCACGGTCATTCACTTGCACAAAGAGCTCCATGATCATGGGCAGGCTATAGCAGAACTGACAATAATGAACCAACTAGCAAAGGCACAATTACAATAGGTTCAAACTCCACAACAAGTAAATGCAATGGAGGTTGTCAACATGTTAGTGAACAAAAGAAGACAAAGAGGTCAACAGAACCAAAGGAGTTCTGATCAATATGACCAAGATAGTGGTGGGTTCCAAGATGATGGGTATGATGAGTAGAGTGAATAAGTGCAATACGTGAGCAACTATCAGGGCCAAAGGGGAAATTCTTCCAACCAACAACAATGGAGGCCACAAGGCAATTGGGGAAATCAACAACAACAAGGGAATAGTAATTGGGGGAACAACAACCAAAATGCAAATTGGGGCAACCAGAACAATAATCAGAACAATCAGGGTAATTGGTGTGGTAACAACAACAACTAGGGTGGAAACAATAATTAGGGTGGTTGGAACAATAGCAACCAAGGAAATCAGGTGCAAGGCTTTCAATGGCCCCTAATGTATCAACAACCAAACAACCCACCCCCATTTCCATCCCAAGGTCCTAGTTCTTCCAACAATGAAATAAGGAGAATTGAAATGATGTCTGAACAGATGATAAAAAAGAATGCCGACTCTAATGCCCTGTTGGCATCCCACAATACTTCAATCAGAAACTTGGAGGTTCAATTAGGCCAAATCTCACAATCCTTTAATACTCACCCTAAGGGGGCTCTCCTAGTGATATGGTACTCAATCCAAAGGGTGGGAATAATTCCGGGTATGTAATGGCGGTAACTACAAGAATTGGACAAGCCGGTGATGTGAATGCCTCCAAACAAATAGAAATTTTGAGTGATAAAGTTGAGGTGCAAGAGGATGACATCCCTTTGGTGGTTGAGAATGTGATTGATGAGAACATAAATGAAGAAGTGAAGATTGATAGCCAAGATGCCGAGGTGGAAACTCAGAATGACGTGAACCCGTCTAGGGAAAACGTAATAGACATGCAGGAAACGGATGTGCCTAAAGCCAAGGCCCCTTTACCAAGGACACCTCCATCTTATCCTCAAAGGCTTTTGAAGCAGAAAAAAAGCTCTAGAATAAATGTCGGCGTACGCTAAAATCATGAAAGACTTGGTGACAAAGAAAAGATCCATGTATTGTAAGACCATCAAGATTACCCACCAAGTTAGTGTAATAGTACACTCGATGGCTCAGAAGCTAGAATATCCTGGTGCTTTCACCATTCCTTGCACCATTGGAAGTGCAAGCTTTGCAAAAGCTCTATGTGATTTGGGGGCAAGTATGAACTTGATGCCTTACTCCATTTTCAAGACTTTGGGTATTGGAAAATGTAGGGATACTTCGATGAGGTTAAATGATGGATAAAATTATGACAAGTTCATTTTGGCAGCTGATTAGGTGATTTTGGATTTTGAGGTAGATTATGAGGTTTTGATCATATTGGGAAGACCTTTCCTTGCAACTGGGAAGGCCTTAGTTGATGTGGAAGCAGGGGAACTCACCTTTCCAGCGGGTGATGAAAAAGTGGTCTTCATGTGTGCAAGTCAATGAAGCAACCCAACAGTTCTGAAGTGTGCTCTTTTATAGATCTTGTCATGGTAGTGATAGTTGATGATACTAGTGCAATGATGTGGAGGACCCTCTAGAGGTGGTATTGTTGAATCTTGATGTAAATGAGGATGAAGGTCGGATAGAGCATGTCAATGTTTTACATGGAATGGGCTCTTACTCTTATGAGCCTCAGAAACTCTCTTTGGATATTGAGAATAGGAAGACTCCACCAACAAAGCTCTCAATCAAGGTACCTCCTGTGTTGGAGTTGAAGTCATTTCCTCCACACTTCAAGTATGAATTCTTAGGCCCTATTTCAACTTTGCCAGTTATTCTTTACTCTTCTCTCACTAATATGCAGGTATATGCCACATTGGCGGTGCTCGAAAAATGGAAGATGGCAATTGGATGGACCTTAGCTGATATTCGGGGGATAAGTCCCTACTTTTGTATGCACAAGATTATTCTTGAAGTTAATGCAAAGCACTCCTTCGAACATCAAAGGAGGTTGAACGAGGCAATGCAAGAAGTTGTGAAAAAGGAGGTGATCAAGTGGTTGGATGTCGGGGTTGTGTACCATATCTCTGATAGATCTTGGACTTCACCGGTGCAATGTGTGCCAAATAAGGGTGGTATGACCATGGTTAACAATGCACAAAATGAGTTGATTCCTACCAGGACTATCACTGGATGGATGGTGGGCATGGATTACTGCAAGTTAAATTAAGTGACCCGGAAGGATCACTTTCCATTGCCTTTTCTTGATCGGATGCTAGACAGACTTGCTGGGCGTGCCTTCTACTATTTATTGGATAAGTATTCTGGGTACAACCAACTTTTGATTGCTCCGGAAGATTAGGAAAAGACCACATTCACTTGTATGTATGGTACCTTTGCCTTTTCTAGGATACCTTTTGGGTTGTGTAATGCACCAGCTACATTGCATCGGTGTATGATGGCTATATTTACTGACATGGTTGAGAAAATTTTGGAAGTCTTCAAGGATGACTTCAGTGTTGTGGGCGACTCGTTTGATGAATGTTTGAAAAATCTTGATAGGGTGTTGTCCCATTGTGAAGAAACCAACCTTGTGTTTAATTGGGAGAAATACCACTTCATGGTTGAGGAGGGAATCGTCCTTGGCCATAAAATTTCAAAGCACAGTATAGAGGTAGAAAAATCTAAAATTGAAGTAATTTAAAGGCTCCCCCCTACTTTAGTCAATGGCGTTAGAAATTTTCTTGGGTATGCGGGGTTCTACCGGAGGTTTATCAAGGATTTTTTGAAGGTAGTGAATCCTTTGTGCAAGCTATTGGAAAAGGATGCCAAGTTCCTGTTCAATGAGGGATTTATGCAAGACTTCGAACTTCTCAAGCACAAGTTGACCACCATTCTTATTATTACCGCACTTAATTGGAGCTTGCCTTTCGAGCTCATGTGTGGCGCAAGTGATGTTGCGGTTGGGGCAGTCTTGGGTCAAAGATTGAATAAAATGTTTCATCTGGTGTATTATGCGAGCAAGACAATGAATGATGCTCAAGTGAACGACACGGTGACTGAAAAAGAGTTGTTGGCTATTGTGTTCGCAATGGAGAAATTTAGGCTGTATCTCATGGGCGCCAAGGTCATAACTCATACCGATCATGCCGCACTTTGATACTTGATGACAAAGAAGGATTCCAAAGCTAGGCTGATGTGATGGGTCTTGTTACTTCAAGAGTTTGATTTGGAGATTGTGGACCGTAAATGGTGTGAAAACCAAGTGGAGGACAACTTGTCCCACTTGGAGGAGGAGGGGAGGCCTCGTGATGGCCTAGAGATAAATGATTCATTTCCTGATAAGCAACTCTTTTCTGTGTCGGTGAATGGTATGCCATAGTTTGTGGACGTTGCTAATTTCCTTATGACTTGTATTGTCCCGTATGAGCTCTCTTCTAACCAAAGGATGAAGCTTAAATGAGATAGTTTGGACTTTTATTGGGATGAGTCGTACTTGTGCAAGATCTTCATTGACGGTGTAATCCGGAGGTGCGTCTCAGAGGAGGAGCAATTGAGTATCTTAGAGGCTTGTCATTCCTCCCCCTATGGTGGTCATCGTGGTTGGGAGAGGACTGCTTCAGAGGTTCTTACTTGTGCATTTTACTGGCCAACATTGTACAAAGATGCAAGTGAACTTGTGAAGAGATGCGGCGAATGTCAAAGAGCGGGTTGAATTTTGAATAAGGATGAGATGCCTCTTAATATTACTCTCGAAATTGATATTTTTGATGTGTTGGGAATTGATTTCATAGGCCAGTTTGTTAGTTTATCTGGAAACACATACATTCTAGTGGCAGTTGACTATGTTTTAAAGTGGGTTGAGGCCGTGGCTTTACCCTATAATGAGGCCCAGAGTGATTTTATGTTTCTCAAGAAGAGTATTTTTACTAGGTTTGGAACTCCTCGAGCAATCATAAGTGATACGGGGTCTCATTTTTGTTATAGAGCTTTTGACACTTTGCTTGCAAAGTATGGTGTCAATCATAAAGTTTTTACCCCTTATCATCCTCGGGAGAATGCCCAAGTTGAAGTCTCAAACAGGGAAATCAAGAGTATATTGTCAAAGACGGTCAATGAAAATAGGACCGATTGGTCAAAGAAATTGGATGATGCTCTATGGACTTATAGGACTCCTTACAATACTTCGATTGGTATGTCTCTATACTGGCTGGTGTTTGGGAAAGCTTGCCATCTATCGATTGAGTTAGAGCACAAGGTCATGTGGGCTTTGAGGAAGTTGAATCTTGAATGGGATGTGGCAGCAAATCTTCGTGCGGAGCAGCTTAATGAACTTGATGAATTCTGATTTCATGTCTATTACAGTTCATCCTTGTATAAGGATAAAATGAAGTATTTCATGATAAGTATGCTCGTGGCAAGGAGTTCAAAATGGGTGATTTGGTTCTCTTGTTCAATTCTCGGTTACGTCTGTTTCCAAAAAATCTTAAGTCGAAATGGAGTAGACCTTTTAAAGTGGTGCTTATGACTCTGTTTTGGTACACTTGACTTGAAAAACAAAAATGGGGAGGTCTTCAGAGGTAATGGGCGCAGAGTTCGGCACTACCTTAGCAAGCTTGATAATAGCCACATGGTGGAACTGATCCATATAAAGTAATTTGATGGTAACATGATCGTGATGCGACGTTAAAACATTAAATTAGGCGCTTCTTAGGAGGCACCCCATGTGTCTTTCCTTTTGTTTTTCTTTCATTTTCTTTTTAGTGTAGGATTTGTTGTTGGACTAACTGGTTGTGAGATACATGTAGGGTTGTTTTAATGCATGCAGGACCAAATTGGAAAAATGTTGCACTCTCTGAACTTTAGACCACTGCCGCATTGATTTTTCGCGGCCGCAATGGCCTTATTACGGGGGAAAAATTTCATTGCGGTTCGTAGTGTTGAATGGTAAAAAGTGGGGGTTCTCTAAAGTTGTCACCGCGGCCGCAATGCATTTTATGTGGTCCGCGGTGCCCTACCGCGGCCACATAGCATTTATTGCGATCCGCTGTGACACCGTTGTTAGTGCTTCATGTGGTTCAGTACCGCAGTCCGCAGTGCATTTTATGTGGACAGTGGTAGGTAGGTAACGTGGGTCCCATGCCCTTTTTCTATAAATAGAACCTTAGGCCTTCATTTACACTTTTCGCTCATTTGCTCTCTAAATAGAAAAACTATTGTTCATCACGCCCTAAGTGCAAAAATTCAAACATTGATTATCAAGCATCTGTATTGCATCTCATCTCAGGTACTCAAATCTTTCCCTAGTCTTTAATTTTGTCTTATTTTCTTTCAATTCGTTAGTTCGTACTTCTTTTTCTTCCCTTTTCTTTCAATATTTAGCTTAGGGTTGCATAATGTTGTTTAATTAGGGCTAATTAGTTAAAAATAATGATTGACTACCTAGTGGGTTGATAATATGTAGATTAAGGCTAAAAATGCGAAAAAAATTTAAACCCTAGGTTGGTGTTGTTGAGTATAGCTTATCGTGGTCCGCGGTGGATGTTTCATGGTCCGCGGTGCCTCTCTGCAGTCCGCAATGCTATTTTATGCGGTCCATAGTGGTAAAACTTTAGAGAGGTAAAGGTTAAGAACCACGGCCGCGCACAATTTTTTGCGGTCCCCGGTGACTTACATCAGAGAGTGAGTAGTTTGAACCCCACTCAACTATGGTCCGCGGCGCTATTTTATACGATTTGCGGTGATGCCTTTATGGCCACAATGCTTTTTATGTGGTCCTTAATCTGCTATTTTCATGCATATTCTTCACTGTTTCTTCTGGTACTGTGATACTAACAAGATTTAGCTGAATTCCATTTGCAGACAATGGTTAAATCAAGAGGAGGTGGTGAAAAATAGAAAGTAAAAGCAGAGTCCTCCTGGGGTGGGGGACGAGGAATGATCAAATTGACCCCCTAAGTCCGAAAAGAAATTGGAGATACAAGAAAAAAAATCAAGGCTGCAAATAGAGCAGCTTCCCATTCAGAGGGAAGTAAGTATGTACCCTTCTGGGAGGCATCTAAGCGGATTCAGTGCTAGAATATGTACCTAACTTCCCGGGGAGGCATAGATTGAGAGATGTGCCCACATTTCCTGGCTCTCCTACTGCTCAAGCTTTAGTTCAAATTTCTTCTGAGTCATCTGAGGGCTTAGCACAGAGCAGTGATAGTGCAACATCTACTTCAAAACCCGAGGAGGATCCTATTGCTAAAGAAGAATGGGGAGAACCCCAAACCGGGGGGTGGGGGTGGAGACAACTAGAAACTCGAAGGCTTGGCAGGACAGATTTTTTAGTGACATAGCATACAATAATTTTCGAAATTGGTGGCCTTAGAGGAAGTTGATTCTTGAGCGGCACTTCATTAAGAAGGACCTTCTGCCTCACAACCCTAATGTGAAGAGGCAATCCAGAGAGAGACCGGGCTGGGAATATTTTACAAGCAAATTTGAGGAGGCAAATGAGCACTTAGTCAAGGAGTTCTACAATAATGCTGCCCACATTAAAAAGGACACTAAAGTGACGAAGGTGCGGAATTTAACAGTGAAATTTGATGGGAAGACAATCAATGACTACATGGGCTTTTCGGAGAAAGAAGAATCCCTATACTTAGAGAAGGTAGCATTGGATGAGGCAGCCCGTCCATGGTTGGTTGAATACCTGGCACTCTGGGGCACCACCCCAGCTTGGTTGACATCATGGGTTCAAATTCTGAGAAAAACTTTAAACTTCTAGGCGAAGGGGTAGGAGACTTTCGCATGCAGCAGGTTGGACCCTGCTGCTCATGATAACTCTCTGCCTGTCTCTGGGCAATATTGGTGGTTCTATCATTGCAGGGTACCCGATCAACATCGGGAATGTTATGTGTAGGGTGATCACACGAGTGGTCAATGAAGGAGATAGATCATACCCCTTCCCAAATTTCCTGACAATGTACTTTGAGGACTAGGATGTGGAGAAAAGGAAGTTAGATGTGAAGGTGAAACCAATGATGCCTTTTGTCACACCTCCTTTTTTTCCTACCGCACCCTGCGAAGGATGTTGTAGAGGGAGTTTTTCCATTTAAAGGACAATCAAAACGGGATTCATTTATTAAGAGATTCAGAGTCGCCACTTGGGAGATTTATGGTGTCTCAAGTCATCGGTTGAATCCCGAATCGAGGAAAGGTTTGACTCTATTTAACAGTCTGCGAACCAGAAATCCGGATAAGGAATTCTGTTAACCCAGGAGAAGGTGTTAGGCATTCCTGAGTTCGGTGGTTCTAGCACGGTCGCTCAACTGTCATATTTGGCTTATTTATCTGATTTATAACATGCTTTAACTTATGTGCAAATTTTAACATTTAATCGCTTTTAATATTATTATTATTATTTAAACAAAGAATTGCAACGTTGTGAAAAGGTATCTCGAACCACGTCACATCAATGTACCCATGGTTATCGACATATTTCGACTCCGTTGAGATTTGAATTTGGGTCGCATAAATGTGCACCCAAGTTTAATAAAGTAAATTATTAAAGTCGCGCCTAAAGCAACTAGCGTATCATTATTTTGGGTAAGGCCGTGAAATTTTGCTAAACGGCCCATCCCGAAATCTAAGTAATTTTACAAACACATATAGAGGGCCCCGCGGCTTATGTATTTTTGTTTGTCGAGGCTTGTCTCATTCATTATTTTAAAAGGAATTGCAACATCATAAAAATGCATCTCGAACCATATCACAATCAATGTACCCGTGATTATTGACACATTTCGACTTCGGTGAGATTTGGATTTGGGTCACATAAATGTGCACCTGAGTTTAAGAAAGTTAGGTTATTAGAACTACGCCTAAAGAGTCTAACGCGTTATTATTTTGGGGAAAGCCGTGAAATTCGCTAAACAGCCTATCCCAAAGTCTAAGTAATTTTACAAACACTTATAGAGGGCCCCGCAGCTTGTATATTTTTATTTGGCGAGGCTCGTCTCATTTATTAATTTAAAAGAGAACTACATTCTGCTATATTTATTTAAAGAGTTAATTCAAGGTTATTTAAAACATATTGCAAGCCACGCTACATGAAATGCACACGTGGTTCACGACAAGTTCTATTTAACCTTGTTCAAAATTGGAGTCGGGTCACATGAAATTCCCCCATGTTCCTTTAATCTAATTACGTATAAACAACAATATTGCAACAAATCACTAATTTGATGCTATTTATAAACTATCATTGTTTTTCTTCTTAATCTAGTTTAATGAAGTATAAGCTAATAATCTAACAACCTAACAATAAATGGCAAGCAACTAACAATCCGTGATAACCAAAAATATAAAATTAACAACAGAACATAACATTATCAATCAGTGATAAACTAATATGACAATATAAACTTTAAAATATGACAAATATATTACTACTACTCAAATTTACCGAGACAAGACGTGAAAGCAAAGAACACACCGAGCCAACGAAAATGTAACATGAATACTCACGTTTACAGCAACATCAAGTTTCAACAGCTCAAACTCGCTGAAAAATGGATAGATACAACCATAGACCGGAACCAATGTACGGCAACCTCGACCTTCGACCAAACTGTTGACCGGACCCTTCGAACAAATCAAGAATTAAGAAGCCAAAATCACGACACTGAAGAAGCAGCTGGTCTACGATAGTGAAAAAATAGCTGGTCATTTAGGTGGTTAACAACGGTAGAGGGGATGAAGCGACATGCTGGTTTTCGGGGTCGTTTGGAGGCAACAGGCTGATCGTCATTTGGGGCTCGTGGTCGACTGGCGTGGGCGGAATGCTTGCGTGTGTTGGGTGGTTTGACGGGCTGGTTTGGCTGGAGGTGAACGACAAAGATGAGGTTATTGGTGGTCGTCGTCCATGTGAAGCAGGTACGGGGTCGTACGGGCTGGTTGACGGGGAAGAACTGGCTGCGCTGGAGGTTCGACCGGAGAGGGTGCTAGGGTGTCGTGGGGGTGAGGGACTGTTGGAAGTCGTTTGGGCAGTGAAGGTGACGTGGGGGTTGTGTGTGGCTTGACGTTGCAGCTCAAGGGTTTGTCTTGGGGTTTTTTGTGTTGTTCATGGTGTCTTTCATCCTCCATATTGAGGAAGAAGAAGCAATCCATGTGTATATTGTGTGCCTGTGAATTCTTGTGTGCGTGTGTATTGTGTTCCAGCCTCCCCATTCCCCCTCCCCTCAAATGTCTAATGTAGTAGTCAAAAATGTGAGGGTGTCACGTGGGTTGGGTACCCAATGAGTGATGGGTTTTTTCTCGTGCTCTGTCTGTGTCCCCCACGTATGTCCCCCACATGTGGCGGGCTCGGATTATTATGGGCTAGGTCCGAAAATTAGGCCTAAAAATGGGTCGTTTGAACCCGAATATTATTCTTTGCCAGAAACCGAGAATAAAAACACGATATTATTTAATTAATCCTACGTAAACAAAATAACTATAAAAAATAAGACTGACAATTAAAACAAAACTATGTTTTTGTAATTTTCGTTTTTATATAAAGATAAAAATATAAAGTACTATTTTTCTATTTTTTTAAAGATTGAAATGACTACAAAATACTAGTGAAACTATTTTTTTGTAATTTTCGAAATTATATAAAGATAAAAAATAAAGTACTATTTTTTTTTTGTATTTTTGCACGTTTTTGAGAAATACATAAACTAAAATTTATATATATATTTTTTTTTGTAATTTTTCATTTTAAGGCAAAAATAAAGTAAAGAAATCAAAAAATAGTTAAAATAGCTATATTAGACCTAAATTAAATATTTACGCAAAAAATGTGAAAATTCTTGGAGAGGGTCAAAGATCACATATCTACAGTTGCCCCTCTTTGATTGGAAATACGAAGAGTTTTCAGACAAAGAATGACTAGACATGTTTTTGGACCCGACCCTTATTTGGAGAGACTACAACTAAGAGAAAGGAAGAGAATGTGACTGAGCCCTAGTATCTGAGCTGCCTACATATACTTGGCTATAAAGGAATTAGGTCACGTGTAGTTTGGAGTTAGTGAGAATATGGAGTATACCGAGGTGAAGAGCCGATCGAGGTTCCGTTCCGCCGAGCTTCCGGTCCGTGGTCCTGCTATTACATTAAAAATCAAAATTTGAAAAAGTCTAACTAAGCCTATCAGCTACTAGTTACAAAGATTCATATCTATAAGTCCTATGAAGCTTAGTCTCGAGTCTTGAATGGTGCTTCATGCAGACTTTGGATTTGAACTTTGATACTTGTTAGCTGCAGGTGTTGGTTCAATCTTTTTCATCTTCTTCAAAATCAAGACGGGACCTGCAAAGCTTGTGACTTCAGCCATGTCTTGAGTATTTATCCACTTCTGCATTTGGATTAATTTCTTGCCTTTCTCTTTTTCTTTTTCTTGTTTTTTCTTTATTGTGACTAACTTTTGTTGACTCGAACTTGAACTGATTACTTCCTTCTGGCTTCTGAATTTGGATTTATGCTGGGGATTTTTGTGGCAACCCTACGCTCTTCATGAGGGCTCCTGACTTCAACACTTGAAATGTAAAGACTGAAATGTATTCCTCTCAGGTGAAAGTTTCAACATACTAAGATTTCTTCTGTTATCTTAGGAGAATGATTCATCAGACTAAGATTTTGACTCTAGGAGATAATTCATCAGACTAGGTCCAATTTTTGTGTGATCTCAGGAGAAAAATTCATTGGACTGAGATGTTGATATCTTAGGAGAAAATTTCATTGGACTAAGATTTGATTTGACTCTAGGAGATAATTCATCAGACTAGATCTATTTTGATGTGATCTCAGGAGAAAGATTCATCGTACTGAGATTTTGATATCTTAGGATAAAGATTAATCGGACTAAGATTTTGACTCTAGGAGATAATTCATCAGACTAGGTCCATTTTTATGTGATCTCAGGAGAAAGATTTATCGGACTGAGATTTTGATATCTTAGGAGAAAGATTCATCAGAATAAAATCTTGACTCTAGGAGATAATCCATCAGACTAGGTCCATTTTTGTGTGATTACTTAACTTAAAATGTAAAGACTGAAATGTATTCCTCTGTTATATGAGCAGGCTCCCAACTTCAAAACTGGAAATTTAAAGACTAAAATGTATTCCTCTCAAGTGAAAGTTTCAACAGACTGAGATTTCTTCTGTTATCTTAGGAGAAAGATTCATCAGACTAAGATTTTGACTATAGGAGATAACTCATCAGATTAGGTCCAATTTTTGTGTGATCTCAGGAGAAAAATTCATCGGACTGAGATTTTGATATCTTAAGAGAAAGATTCATCAGACTAAGATTTTGACTCTAGGAGATAATTCATCAGACTAGGTCCAATTTTTGTGTGATCTCAGGAGAAAAATTCATCGGAATGAGATTTTGATATCTTAGGAGAAAGATTCATCAGACTAATATTTTGAATCTATGAGATAATTCATCAGACTAGGTCTATTTTGTGTGATCTCAGGAGAAAAATTCATCGGACTGAGATTTTGATATCTTGGGAGAAAGATTCATCAGACTAAGATTTTGACTCTAGGAGATAATTCATCAAACTAGGTCTATTTTGTTATGATCTTACTTGAAACCTTCCAATTGTTGCTTCCTTCTTCTTGTTGTTTTATCTGAACCCTTCTACTTGTTGTCTTTCACTTCTTACTATCTTATCTGTAACTATCCAACTATTTCTTTCAAATGTTTTTTTCAATTCTTGCCTTCCCCTTTTGTTATCTTATATGGGTCTTTTCGGCTGTTGCCTTTACTTCTTTATTGTTATCTTTTCTAAGTCTTTCCAACTGACTTCTTATTAACTTAAAAAAATTCATCAGGCTAAGATGTTTATCATCTTAGGAGAAACAATTCATCAGACTAAGATTCTTTCATCTTAGGAGAAACAATTCATCAGACTAAGATTCTTTCATCTTAGGAGAAACAATTCATCAAACTAAGATTCTTTCATCTTAGGAGAAACAATTTATCAAACTAAGATTCTTTCATCTTAGGAGAAACAATTCATCAAACTAAGATTTTTTCATCTTAGGAGAAACAATTCATCATACTAAGATTCTTTCTTCTTAGGAGAAACAATTCATCAGACTAAGATTCTTTCATCTTAGGAGAAACAATTCATCAGACTAAGATTCTTTCATCTTAGGAGAAACAATTCATCAGACTAAGATTCTTTCATCTTAGGAGAAACTATTCATCAGACTAAGATTTTTCATCTTAGGAGAAACAATTCATCAGAGTAAGATTTTTTTTATCTTAGGAGAAACAATTCATCAGACTAAGATATTTTCATCTTAGGAGAAACTTTGCACGGCTTTGTTCCTGTTACATACAAAGAAAATTTTTGTTAGTTTTTGAAAATGATGGTCGGTTGTGACCTTCTTGTTGGGGATGATTTCCTCCTTCCCTTAACACTTTGTGTTATCTTCTTTCTTCCTCAAATGGGTAGCTGACATCAAAACTGCTTCCCTCAACACTCGTGTCATCTTTCCTCGGATGCTGTGGATAACACTGCTGGGAAATTATTTACTTACCTATTAGGGATAAAAATGCTGGGGAAATCTATCTCCTTTCTTCCCCTTCTTCTTCTTCTTTATTTTTTTTTCAAAACTACTTTCTTTTATTTTCTCTCAACACTGTTGGGTTAAAAGTGTTACCAGCTAAGGATAACGTTGTTGAGGATAGTGCTGCTGGGGGAATTTTATTCCTTCAAAATCGGTGCTTCATTCTTCTGGTAGCTGCTGGGGATGACACTGGCTTCTTGCTTTTCTGAACACAAGTTTCATCCTTTTTGTTATGTCCGCTGGGGATACAACTCCTTTAATTGAAACTTGTTGTTTTCTTTCTTCTAACCCTGCTGGAGATAACATCTGTTCTAAACCCACTTCCCTCAAGATTGGTGTTATTTTTTTCTTCCCCAAGTGGATATCTGACTTCCAAAAAATTTTCCAAATGAAAGGAAAATTTTCTGCCCCAGTTTGATAATCTTCCTTATGTCATGCCTTTCCTCCATCAATGACATTTCCTGTCCTGCTTTAATATCAAATAAAATTTGTTAGTTTAAAATGCGGTGGTTGGTTGTGATGCTCCTGCTGAGGATGGTTCTCCTCCTCTTTCCCTGCTGTGCGTTCCAAAACTCACTAGGGGTGTTATTATTTGTTGGTCCTAGCATGACTTGCCCTGCCTTGCGTCGTCTTTCCTACCTTCTTGACGACTCCTTATTCACAAGCCTTTCACCATTATTTTCCACTTGTATCCTGACCCTTCACATTCCTATGACGGTGACTTTGCTTGAGGATTTTGAATGTTTTACTGACGAACCACTTCGTTCGTTCAATCCGTGTCACTGAAATACCTTTTATGCTAGGGATATCCCTCTTCTTTGTGTCATAGCTAGGGAACTGGCATTTCCCCCGACCTTTTAGTCTAATATGAACCTCCAATTTATGCTCATCGCTTTCAGCGTCGTTATCCCTTGATTTGTCCACAGGCCTTGGCCTTGAGGTCTATAACCTTTGATTTCTGTGGGGAATATCCTTCTTGACACTGGTCCATCCCTTTGTCAATCTCCTCTTTTCGGGGATATCCTTCTTTACACTGGCCTTACGCTTGTTCTGACTTATGCCACTTGGATGTTCTAATCAGATCTCGTCTTGCATAATTAGAAAGCTGATGGCAAATTTTGAAGTCGTTTCTAACTTGTTCAGACCAAACAGACTCTACTGGGGAATGTTTTTTTGATGAAAGGAGAAAGATAAAAAGGAACAGAATAAAAGACAAAGGAAAGAGATGACTCTCTAACAAGAGAAACTATAAAATAAAAACCTATCAAACGCGGATACCGACTCTAACGGTCATGACATGCACATATGGCCTATCCTCCATCGTCAATCATCTTTCAAGATCTTCGTTTGGTGATTCCCCATCTGATTCTCACCCTTATTTGACTTGTAGTGCCCGAAGGTTTTCACTATCAAGCTTCTCTCATTTTGGTTTTTCTCTCAGCTTTCAGTCGCCTCAAGGTGCCCGTGAAGGTTTTCACCGATAAGACTCTCTCATTTGTATTACTTTTTAGCTGGGGATTGGGGTGTTACCGCTAAGACTCTCTTTCTTTTCTCTTCTGCGGGGATCATAGTCTTTTCTGTTGGGGATCAAAGTGTTATGTTCTGATGAAACTCTCTCATTTTCCTGACTTGGCCTCTTTTGAAGATTGGTCAAAAGGTCTTTCTTTGGACCGTAATGTGGTATTTGGATAGGGCTAGAAAGAAAGGTTATTTAAAGGCTCGAAACAAATCAATTTGGGTTCAAAATTACAACCTTCAGAACTAAATTTATTTATAACAAAGACAACTTTTGCCCCAGTTTCTTGCTTGGGGATTTTTGATTTTTTGTTACACTATGACCGAGCCGTGAGGTGCCTACGTATCCTCTTTGAGGAATCAGGTCAAACATAGTTCACAATTCCTCGTTGTTCTAGTTTTCCTTTTTTTCTTTTCGCTTATCATTTTTTTTCTTTTTTTTTTGTTTTTTGTTTTTTTTTCTTTTTCTTTTTCTCTTTCTTTTTTTTCTTTATCTTCCATGTTTGTGCTTCTAGTCTTTGCTATTGATTCCGAATGAGGGGTATGAAAGAAAACAAATAAGGCTCGAAAGGGGTAACGAAGGATAAAGTGTTTTAGTAGCAGAACAAAATGCCTTCGTCATTCCAATCTTCAAAACATACCAAGTGCAAACAACACGATTAACATTCGTCATATTTTTAAAGCACTGTTGGGCAACACTCTTATTTTCTTTATGATGAACGAACCCCATGTCAACATGGCCAACTTGCCTTTAACGATTTTCTTTTTATTTGCCCCAGTTTCGTATGACTCGGGTTCCAAATGATCTCAACTGTTCTTATTTCATTTAAATGTACCGATCACCTCTCAATAGCTTTACGATTAACTTTTAAGATTAGGCCAAAATTACGTGCGCATGCCATATCACTAGAGTTGACAGAAAAAGAACTATAGAAAGGGGAAAGTAAAAGAAAATGACTAAACATAAAACAAAATAGAATATCGCATTGGACGATGAAACAGTTTGAACAACCAGATAAACAAATTAAATTAGGGTTACAACCCTAGACAACACTAACATGAGACACTACGATCAAAAGAAAAATAAAAGGATAAAAAGGTTTGAGCTACAAGACAATATCCGGATTACAACCCTGACATAATCCGGACAAACAGAAATGACAACAAAATAAGCCACCAAGATTCCTTCTTACATGACTCTCCAATTGATAAGCCTGACCTTTAGCCACAAATCTGATTATCAGAATCACTATAGCCTTCTCCCATTTCAGTTGGCAAATTCCCAAGTGGATTCTCATATCCTACGTGGAAAGTTGTTGGCGCAATATTCTGGGTGTCACTGTTTCGAATCACAATCGATCTTTCCTGGATCATCCTTTCTATTTCCCTTTTCAGATCCCGACAACTTTCCACATTATGCCCCTGGGCATTGGAATGGTATTCACGCCTTTTAGATGGAACAAAGCTTCTTGCACATGGGTCCATATGATTTGGAGGAATGGGTGCAATCATGTCATGTTGTTTTAACTTCTCAAATAAGCTTGCATAGGACCTTCCTATTGGTGTAAAATTATCTTTCAGCTTCTGTTCCCTTCTATATCCCTGGCTTGGATATGGGTTATAAGGCACTTGGAAATTCTGCAGAAGCTGGTGGAGATTTTGTGACACCCGTGCCCGTTTTCTTGGATGATTTGATGGCTGGACAACATACTAAGGTGGATCAACTGAGTATGGTAGGTTCTGAGGGGGATAGAATTGCTCAGGGGAGTTATGGAAAATCTGTCGAGGCTGTGCATACCGTCGAGGTGTTCTTCTGGGACCTCTTCTTGACCCTGACGTCATCATGACTTCTTCATCCCTCACATTCGCGTCACTAGATTCAAGTTGGGTAGCCTGAGTTGCGGCCTTGAGAGCTGCTTGACTTATAATTCTGCCTGTCTTAAGACCGTTCTCTACTATTTCTCCCATTTTGACTACCTCCAAGAACGATTTACCGACTGCGGCCATCATGTTTTGAAAGTAATCCGGCTCTAGAGTATGAAGGAAGACAGTGATTAACTCGTAGTCATCCATGGGTGGCTCAGCACGAGCTGCTTGCTCTCTCCATTTAAGGGCATATTCCCTGAAACTTTCACTTGGTTTCTTCATCAGATTTGAAAGGAAAATGCGGTCTGGGGCAATGTCGATGTTGTATTGGAATTGTTTGACAAAGGCCTATTCCATGTCATTCCACACGTACCAGTTAGATACGTCTTGATCCAAAAACCATTCAGATGCTACTCCCGTAAGGCTTTCCCAAAAATAAGTTATTATCAATTCTTCATTTCTTCCTAGACTCCTTAGTTGATTGCAATACCTTTTCAAATGGGCTATGGGGGTGTCCATGTTCATCGTACTTTTCAAATTTGGGAATCTTGAAACCAAGCGGCAAGAGGACATCGGGGAACAGACATAGATCTTTGAAAGCAACACTCTTTTGACCTGCCAACCCTTGCGTGTTTTTCAACCGTTGTTCTAAGCTTTTCAATCTTTGGGTTATTTCCTCCTGTACCATCTTTCGGGGATCTTGCGTTGTCCGCTTGCCACAAACCAACCACCTCAACTTACTTTACAATTCAAAATAAAACATGTTAGAATGGACTCAGTCGGTCAAAATTATTAACAACATTTTTTTCTTTGTGTGGACTCAGTCAGTCCTTATTATTATCAAAACTTTGCACCCCCTTTTTGTTTTGGGCGGACTCAGTCAATCCTTATTATTATTATAGTTGTGGTCGAATCTTATGTGGATTGCCTACGTATCATGACCCCGCATGAATCAGACCTTGTGTAGTTCGGGCAGATACATGGTAAATAACAACAAAACATTTTTTTCCATTTTTAAAATCAAACACCACATGCTCTAATCAAAAGAAATGAAAATAAAAAACAGAGTGACAAATTCCTTCCCCTATATGCCAATTTTAACCAAATGGCTATTTTTGCAGACGTGGCCCCTTCTCAATTTCACATGAATTTTGAGGCCGGGGAGGATTATTTTACAAACTTTTCCGTTCTTTTACGAAAATAGCCTTACGACAACTGAAAGATACTCTTACGTTATCTCGGCAAGAACGGTTAAGACACCGCCGAAGCTGGCTCGCCTTATTTTGACAAAAATCCAAATGGCATTCACATGCCCACTGACACTTTTTCTTGTTTGTTTTTTAAAAATAAAATACCTGGCTTTGCAAACACGGCCTTTCAGCACTTCGGGGACTAAGATTTTAAGGCCGCATTAGCTAACCGGCCAAAATCCTAAAACAATGATTAAAGATGGCTGTTAATGCAATGTCAGTCTTTCGGCATCCCTTTCGGGAACATTCAGCTAGTTCTGGCAAAAACAACATCACCAACTTATTTATGACTCTTTTTCTTGATTTTCAAAAATAGAAAACCCGATATTGAAAACAAGACCTTTCAGCGCCTCGAGGACGGAGATTTTAAGGTTGTGTGGGTCAACCGGCCAAAAAATTAAAAAGGACCAAAGGTGGTCGTTTATGCAAAGTCAGCCTTCCGTCGTCCCTTTCGGGAACATTCGACTATATTTGACAAAAACGGCATCACCCGACTCTATGACAAAAATTAAAACTTTGACATTTTTGGCTATTTTTTGTAAAATGGGAGGTTGGACCCGATGAGGGTTGCCTACGTATCTCACATCCGGTGAGAATCAAACCAGTGTAGTTCTACCGATTGGATACGGGCGAGAACAACTAATTTATAGAACCATATATTTTTTGTTTTTTTCTTGAAAATTGATGAAACATACAAAATCTTTTTGAATTTTCTTTTTTTCTTTTTTTTTGATTTTCTGATTTATGGAAAATGATTACAAAGTACAAAATCTTTTTTGAATTTTCATGCTTCTTTTTTTATTTTCAAAATGTGGCATAGGGGACATAGGTAATTCCAAGACTTCTTGGATTCCACAAATGTTCCCTATGTGATTTTTCCAAAAATGAAGCATGGGGGACATGGGGGAATTCCAAGACTTCTTGGATTCCACAAATGTTCCACATCTGCTTTTCCCAAAAATGAAGCATGGGGGACATGGGGGAATTCCAAAACTTCTTGGATTCCACAAATGTTCCCCATGTGTTTTTCGTAAAAATGAAGCATGGGGGACATGTGAGAATTCCAAGACTTCTTGGATTCCATAAATGTTCCCCATGTGCTTTTACCAAAAATGAAGCATGGGGACATGGGGGAATCCCAAGACTTCTTGGATTCCACAATTGTTCCCCATGCCTTTGATTAAAATAATATCATGCTTATCTAAAAAAAACGTGCAGCCTTCTTATTTAACGAGATTAGCATGACCAGGCGTGCCATTTGTCCTTAACTATTATTGGTCCTCCAAATGACCCTTTTACCCTTGAATAAATGTAACATGTAGCACATAGGATGCATCAAGATGGTCTATTATTTTCAGGTCGCTTGTCCTAAACGGACCCAACCCCTGTGTTGAGTCCCGTAAGTCAAATGCAACATAATGCAAATAAGCGCTCCTACTAGGGATCTAGCATGAAGTCAAGATATTCTAGATTAAAAACTTGGGTATGTGTTCTAGACAGTGTACCCGAGCGGACAACTCGAGTCGGGGAGGGGGCTACGTACCGGGGACCCGCGAGATTGTCGGGCTTTGTAACTTGTCCGAGCCCTTTTCTTATTTCAAGCACATCCCCGGAGGTAAGGAGAGAAGGATTTCGGCATAGTTTATATATACAGTTCAAATAATATCAAAGCGGTAAAAAGCATCATTTTGCACATTAAGCACAGATCATATGAAAATATCAGATAATAAAGCCAAAATACAACAAATATGCCAATCTCGAATTCTAAACCCTGAACCAAAAGTTCTGGGTACCCTCCCCAGCGGAGTCGCCAGAGCTGTCACACCTCCTTTTTCGCCTACCGCATCTTGCGAAGGATGTTGTAGAGGGAGTTTTTCCAATTAAAGGACAATCAAAACGAGATTCGTTTATTAAGAGATTCAGAATTGCCACTTGGGAGATTTATGGTGTCCCAAGTCACCGGTTGAATCCCGAATCGAGGAAAGGTTTGACTCTATTTAACAATCCGCGAATCAGAAATCCGGATAAGGAATTCTATTAACCCAGAAAAAGGTGTTAGGCATTCCCGAGTTCCGTGGTTCTAGAAAGGTCACTCAACTGTCATATTTGGCTTATTTATCTGATTTATAACATGCTATAACTTATGTGCAAATTTTAACATTTAACCGCTTTTAATATTATTATTATTATTTTAACCAAGAATTGCAACATTGTGAAAACGTATCTCGAACCACGTCACATCAATGTACCCATGGTTATCGACACATATCTACTCCGTTGATATTTGAATTTGGGTAATATAAATGTGCACCCAAGTTTAAGAAAGTAAATTATTAAAGGCGCGCCTAAAGCGACTAGCGTATCATTATTTTGGGTAAGGCCGTAAAATTTTGCTAAACGGCCCATCCCGAAATCTAATAATTTTACAAACACATATAGAGGGCCCCGCGGCTTATGTATTTTTGTTTGTCGAGGCTCATCTCATTCATTATTTTAAAAGGAATTGCAACGTCATGAAAATGCCCCCCGGTTCCTTTAATCTAATTACATATAAACAACAATATTGCAACAAATCACTAATTTGATGCTATTTATAAACTATCATTCTTTTTCTTCTTAATCAAGTTTAATGAAGTATAAGCTAATAATCTAACAACCTAACAATAAATGGCAAGCAACTGACAATCCGTGATAAACAAAAATATAAAATTAACAATAGAACATAACATTATCAATCAGTGATAAACTAACATGGTAATATAAATTTTAAAATGTGACAAATATATTACTACTACTCAAATTTACCGAGACAAGACGTGAAAGAAAAGAACATACCGAACAAATGAAAATGTAACATGAATACTCACGTTTGCAGCAACGTCAAGTTTCAACAGCTCGAACTCGCCGGAAAAATGGACAGCTACAACTATAGACCGAAACCAACGTACGACAACCTCGACCTTCGACCAAACTATTGAGCGGACCCTTTGAACAAACCACGAATTAAGAAGCCAAAATCACGATACTGAAGAAGCAGCTGGCCGACGACAGTGAAGAAACAGCTGGCCGACGACAGCGAAGAAGCAGCTGGCTGACGACAGCGAAGAAATAGCTGGTCGTTTAGGTGGTTAACGACGGTGGAGGGGCTGGAGCGACGTGCTGGTATCCGGGGTCGTTTGGAGGTAGCAGACTGATCGTCGTTTGGGGCTCGTGGTCGACTGGCGTGGGCGGACTACTTGGGTATGTTGGGTGGTTTGACGGGCTGGTTTGGCTGGAGGTGAACGACAAAGATGAGGTTGTTGGTGGTCGTCGTCCATGTGAAGCTAGTACGGGGTCGTACGGGCTGGTTGACGGGGAAGAACTGGCTGGGCTGGAGGATCGACCAGAGAGGGTGCTAGGGTGTCGTGGTGGTGAGGGACTGTTGGAAGTCGTTTGGGCAGTAAAGGTGACGTGGGGGTTATGTGTGGCTGGACGTTGCAGCTCAAGGGTTTGTCTTGGGGTTTTTTGTGTTGTTCATGGTGTTTTTCATCCTCTATATCTTGAGGAAGAAGAAGCAATCCATGTGTATATTGTGTGCCTGTGGATTCTTGTGTGCGTGTGTATTGTGTTCCAGCCTCCCCATTCCCCCTCCCCTCAAATGTCTAATGTAGTAGTCAAAAATGTGAGGGTGTCACGTGGGTTGGGTACCCAATGAGTGATGGGTCTTTTCCCGTGCTCTGTCTATGTCCCCCACGTATGTCCCCCACATGTGGTGGGCTCGGATTATTATGGGCTAGGTCCGAAAATTAGGCCTAAAAATGGGTCGTTTGAACCCGAATATTATTCTTTGCCCGAAACCGAGAATAAAAACACGATATTATTTAATTAATCCTACATAAACAAAATAACTATAAAAAATAAGACTGACAATTAAAACAAAACTATGTTTTTGTAATTTTCGTTTTTATATAAAGATTAAAATATAAAGTACTATTTTTCTATTTTTTTAAAGATTGAAATGACTACAAAATATTAGTGAAACTATTTTTTTGTAATTTTTGAAATTATATAAAGATAAAAATAAGGAACTATTTTTTTTTTGTTTTGTATTTTTTCACATTTTTGAGAAATACATAAACTAAAATTTATATATATTTTTTTGTAATTTTTCATTTTAAGGCGAAAATAAAGTAAAGAAATCAAAAATAGTTAAAATAGCTATATTAGACCTAAATTAAATATTTACGCAAAAAATGTGAAAATTCTTGGAGAGGGTCAAAAATCACATATCTACACCTTTTTCCTGGTACAGCCTAAAGGGTGCTGACAACCCAAAAGCCATAGATCCTAAAGGAAAAGCCCCTACTCCTACTGGCCAGTCTAAAGAGCCAGTAGTAGTCCATTCTGCTCAACCTCCCACAACTACACCAGATGTTGCCCCAAGACCCTCTACTTCCACCGCTCCAGATATTCCCTCATCCATAGCCTACCCTTTGACTGCCCACCGTTTGAGCCAAACCTATGCCAGTATCAACAACTGGATGCATGCATCTACTCCTAAGCTGTCTGTGCTTTTTAGCTCGGTGGCAGCCCAGCCCGTACCCCCGTAGCCACAGGTTCCAACCACAGTGGAGGAGACTCTCAAGGAGCTTCTGGACAACCAGAAGAAGCTCCTGGAGAACCAACAGTTGATATTGGAGGTTGTAGGTACTCATGGAAAGCATTGAACGAGCTGACAAAGGAAACAAAGAAGCTGAGAAAGACTCGAGCATCAAAGGAGTTTGTGAAGGAGTTGAGGGTAGAAGTGGAGAAGATTAAGGCTACTGACCATCTACCATTGGACCTACTGTTGCATGAGCAGCCTCCAGCAGCTCAGATTGAGACTGAGCAGGAGAAGGAGATGAAGAGGGCACCGAAGAGGAGGAGAGTAATCCCACAGGGAGATGATGTAGTGATAGAGTTGGAGGACCCACAAGGAGGTTCCTCTAGCCAGCCTCCGGCCCCAGAGTAGCCTCAGGTCCCAGTGCAGGCACAAGATACCGAAATCCAGTCACAGGTTCCCGAGCACTCACAGGACCCAGGGACCAAGGCTCATGATCTCATGCAGACGGAGGACCAATAGGGAGTTTCTCTTTACTCTATCTTATTCTTGAGCTATATTTGGTTAGTTAGCATTGAGGACAATGCTAGCTTTCATTTGAATGGGTAGCCCTATTTCATTGATGTTGGATTGTAAATATGGTACTATTTTCATTTTTATTATGTTTTTTCACTTTTGGTATGTACATAATTTTATTAGTTTATATTATTTTTCATATTTTGCAACCTTGGTCTATATATAAAGTTACTTTCTTATGTATATTCTCATTCCCTTTTATTTATATTCATTTTAAATCCCTTGTGGTACATATTCAGTTTAATTTCTGCATTTTCTTTCATAGCTTCTTACATCATTATCGTAGCTTCTTATTTTGACTTTTGCGTCCAATAAGCCTTTTGGTTTTCTTAATGCCACGGTCCTTTCAAAAGATGGAATTTGTGTGAACCGGGAGGCTCTTCCCGATGATGGATGGCATGATAGCCTTCTTAAGGGTTTGAGTCTGTTTTCTTTCTCATTTTTGTGTAAATAGTAGCGAGTAATGGTGCCTCAAGTAAAGCTTCACTTGGGACTAACACATTTTCCTTTGATCTTATGGTAAAAAATAAATTGGTGTGTATAGGATGGTGAAAGTTGTGACCTCGAGACTCTTGTGTTGGCAGATAATCATCAAGTTGTTTTTCGGGACCATTTGTGTTGGTAAAATCTTAGCTAAGGTTGTTGTGGTTCCCCGACTTTGAGCTTGTGTGGTGAGAATTTGAATTGCAAGTCCAAGTCCCATTCCATTAGTCTAGAAATTTCCCTAGATGTTTGTCCAGGAGAAATCCTAAGTGTAATTTGACTTGAGAAGTGATCATAGGCTCTCCTTGATCCAAATGTTATCTTGAAAACATCTATACAAGCCTTTACCCATTCTAAAAATACCCTCTCTTGGCACCCGATTTTTTCTTAGCACAAGGAAAAAGCATAAGTTTGTGGGGGGAGACGAGGAATGCAATAAAGTGGAAAAATTACAAAATGAATAAAAGGAAAGGCACAAGGAAAAAGAAATAAAATAAAATAAAAAGTCAAAAAATGAACAATGTAGAAGAAATGAAAGGATTCAATAAAAGTAAAGAGATGAAAGGTGTGGAAAGTTTAGAAAGGAGAAAAAGGTTTGAAATGAGCAAGAAAGAGTGATAGTGTGTCTCTCTAACTCCTAATAAAGAAGTAAATGACTCAAAAAGTCAAGAAAATGTATGCCAAAATAAAGCAAATAAAGTGCTTAAGGGAAGATGGAACTTACTTAGACAAAATATTTCCTACCCTGAACCCAAAGCATTCGCTATATCTCCATAAAAGCCCTATATGATCTTGAACTGAACGAAGCCTAGGTTAGTGGTGACTCATATAAGGGGCAAGCTTATGGTACTTAGAGTCGGACTTGTGACCTTTCTTTGAGAGAGATGAGTGTGTTTTCCACAATCCACGTTCTGAGTGTTACAACCTAAAAGTGAGGTTTCTTATAGAGAATTGAGGAGTATGAGTTTGGGTTCCACAATGACCAAAGTAGTAGAAAGAGTTTCGTTAATGAGTTGAGTCAACTCTTGATGCTTTTGCGTCGCCCTAACACCATGGTGCTTAAAAGGTTGAATGTTGTTAATGATTCATTTGAATTGAGGGCAATTGTTAGTCCCAATTGATGTTAGGTGAGGTCACTTGTCACGAACCCAGTTCGCCCTCCGTGAACTATCATGACGGCACCTAGTCTATACGACTAGGTAAGCCTAAATTGCGGAGAAATAACCAAACTTGCGAAAGTAAAACAATTAAAAAAACAAAAATAAAGCATTAATAATTTTTAAATGTGCCGCTCGGCATACACCATGTATTAAACTCAAAGCCAATATCTCAATCCAAGACCCGAAAACCCACGAATCACAAGCTAAGATAATGCTACATAACTCTAACTCTAGAATGTCTAACAAATAGCAAAGTATAGAAGGGCTAAATACTAAACCAGGTAAAGAAAGGGACTCATTGGTCTGTGGACGGGGCAGATATACCTCGGAGACTCTAAGCAGTCACCTCCCTTAAGGATGGTAGGCCTGATCAGTGGTACCTGGGTCTGCACATGAAAATATGCGTAGAAGAGGCGTGAGTACACCACAATGGTACTCAGTAAGTGCCAAGCCTAACCTCGGTTGGGTAGTGACGAGGAAGGTCAGGGCCCTACTGAGGTTAATAAATAGAAAAATGACAGGATAAGACAAACAATATAATTGAGAATCTACAGTGAGAGTCTATACAGGTTAATAAAAGTACAATCATGAAATATAAAAACAAATCACAAGGAAACACCACTCACAACAAGGATAATAACCAGGGATCTCTTGGTATCCCGAGGATCTCTTGGTATCCTAAATATATACACTAGGGATCTCTTAGTATCCCGAGGATCTTTTGGTATCCTCAATATATACCAGGGATATCTTGGTATCCCGAGGATCTCTCGGTATCCTCATTATACATATCAACGATCTCTTGGTATGCCACACCTCAGTCCAGGTCATAATTTAGTGCAGGGGATCTCACGGGATGTCGTCCCGTAGTCCAAAATTAAAAATACAAAACAGCAACACAAGAATATTAAATTAAATGCCAACTTTGTACAATTAAACAATTAATTCTAGCCTAACATGCTTCACCTAAAGAATTTAAGACAGTTTAAGCAAATAGAAAATTAAGTCAACTAAGCATGATTTTCTAACTAACAACAGGCTATGTTTGCAAGTACAATAAAACAAGAAGGAAAGGAACTTTGTTTAAATACTTAAAGTAATATTGGGTTTTCAACAATTAGCTCAAGTATGCGCTCGTCATCTCACGTATAAGGCATTTTAATTATCAAATATCATATCCTATGGGGAAGGTCCCCCACACAAGGTTAGACAAGCCACTTACCTCGAACAAAGCTCAAATCAACCCAAAACTACGTTTTTGCCACAAGTGTCAGACTCAAAATGGCCCAAACCTATTCAATTCCATTTTATAATGTAAATAATACTTCAAGAAGCTGATTCTACAATCAAATTCTAAGCTAATACGCGAATTATGTAAAATGACCAAAATGTCCCTCGGGCCCATACCTCAGAATCGTGTAAAATTTTTATTTTCAGAATCCTCACACTCACATGAGTCTATTCATATAAGAATATCTCAAATCGGATGTCAAAAACCCAATAAATCGGCCTATGAAGTTTATCCAATTTTTCCCAAATTTTCCACCAAATTCAAAATTTAAAGGCTAGATTTAAGTTAGGAATAATGGAAATTGATCTAAGTTGGGTAGAGATCACTTACCCAAGTTTCCCAAGTGCAAAGGTCTTCAAATATTTCCCCTCCCGAGCTTCCAAATTCGAAATTATGAAAATAAGCTTAAGCACTCGAATTGGGATTTTAAGAGTCGGGCCAAGACTTTTGTGAATCGCGATCGCGATAAATTATTTGTGATCGCGAAGAGTAAAAATGAAGGGCTCCTGCAATGGCCTACGCGAACGTGGGGTAGGTCATGCGATCGCAAAGGAGGAAGAGGGGTGGCTTATGCGTTCGCGGACGATATCATGCGAACATGAAGGGGAAAATGGCCACTGGGCCACCGATTCAGTTTCTACTATGCGAACGCGAAGGGTGGGATACGAACGTGAAGAGGGAAGGAACTCACTTCCGCGATCATGAAACAACTGATGCGATCGCGAAGAACAAATTGACCACCCTCCGGAATTACTCTACGCGAATGCGCAGGAAGGGCCGCGAACGCGATGAAGGAAACCAGATACCAGATTTTCTGCAATTCAACAAGTTACAAAAAGGATCTGTTGAGCGTCAAACACACCCGAGGCCCCCGAGACCTTAACCAAAGGCACCAACATATCCTAAAACCTCACTCAAATTTGTTCCAACCTCCGAAACTGTTGGCCCAAGTTCAGATGAATTTTTGAAGATTGAAAAATGAACTCAGTCATGGACCAGGTTCATCATGTGAGACATAGTACTTATCAACTTATATAAGTGCGATGCACGTGAAGAAGATAAGTCTTAAGGATCAAGCAGCAATATCTCCTGAACAGATCGAAAAGGTTGCATAAAGGATAAGGAGATGAAGTCTCCTTAAAGAGAACTTAATCCGGATCAAGGATAAGGGTTGGAGTTTGTATTGTTCTAGGACTCAAATTCGATGAAGGATCAGCAATTGAGTCTCAATCAAACTCTAATTACTAACTCATCAAATAACTGTGATTGTTCTCTTAACAAGATAGAAGAACCAGTTCCATGTGTCTTTCTTTTATCCTAGTTCAATTGTAGTAGGTGTTTTAAAGTTGTACCTTTCCAGCTTTCATAGAAGCAATTGTATTAGGTACTTTGAGTATTCAAGTTAGAGTTAACTTGAAGGTGTCGCAACAGTTGAGGCTGTGTGCCACACTGGGATTAGAGTTTAATCCTTAGGTTTACAAGAGTTTTGTAAATGCTATTTTGGCTCAGTGATTTTAGTGGAAGTTTGGGAAAATCCTACTGAGTAGTAGGTCGTGGTTTTTTCACCTTTTGAGCCATGTGTTTTCCACATAAACATCTCTATGTTCTTTAATTTATACACTCTTAATTCTGCAAACAGTAGTAGTAAGTACACCCAGAAGTATTGATGTTTAGAACATCAGGAACGCTACAAACAACATCAAAACACCTACTTTTCATCGAATTCAAGTTTAAAAATTCCAAAAACCCTAAAAACACATTTTCGATCAAAAAATCTACCAAACCTAGTCCGAATGATCTAAAACTTTGCACGCACATCCCAAATGACAAACAAAACTAATGCAACTCTCGGAATTCCATTCCAACCCTCGGGTCAAAATCCCACTATCGAACCGGAATCTTCCAAAATTCAATTTTTTGGCATTTCAAGCCTAAATTAGCTACTGACCTCCAAAACACTATCCGAATACGCTCCTAACCCCAAAATCGCCCCACGGAGCTAATGTAACCATCAGATTTCCATCCCGAGGCCATCTTCACACTGTTATAACTACGATAAACTTTCCAACACTAAAGCTCTCATTTAGGGACCAAGTGTCCAAAAGCTCTCCGAAACTTAAAACCGAACATCCTGGCAAATCAAAATAGCAGAAATAAACTTAGGGAAAGCAGCTAATAGGGGATCGGGGCATTAATTCTTAAGATGATCGGCCGGGTCATCACATCCTCCTACACTTAAATAGTCATTAGTCCTTGAATGAGCATAGAGACATACTTAAAGTAGTGAAAAGATGAGAGTAACGGCTACACATATCCTGCTCGATCTCCCAGGTCGCCTCCTCTACTGGCAGACCCCACCACTAAACCTTCACTGATGCAATGTTCTTTGACCTTAGCTTTCTAACCTGCATGTCTAATATTGCCACTGGCTCCTCAACATAAGATAGATCCTTGTCCAGCTGGACTGAACTGAAATCCAACACATGCAACGGATCACCATGATACCTTCGAAGCATCGAAACATGAAATATCGAATGAACTTCTACCAAACTGGGAGGTTGGGCAAGATCATAAGAAACCTCCCCAACTCGCCTCAATATCTCAAATGGGCTATTAAACTTCGGACTCAACTTCCCTTTCTTCCCAAATCTCATAACGCCTTTCATAGGCGAAACCTAAAGCAGGACCTGCTCTCTAACCATATAGGAAACATCTCGAACCTTTATGTATGCATAGCTCTTTTGTCTAGACTGGGCTGTACGGATCCTATCCTAAATGACCTTAATCTTCTTTAAAACATCCTGAACCAAATCTGTACCTAATAATCTAGCCTCACCTGGCTCGAAACAACCCACTGGAGATCTACACCACCTACCATACAAAGCCTCATACGGTGCCATCTGAACGCTGGATTGATAAATGTTGTTGTAAGCAAACTCTGCCAATGGTAAGAACCGATCCCAAGAACCCCCAAACTCCATCACATACGTATGGAGCATATCCTCAAGAATCTGAATAGTGCACTCGGACTATCCGTCCATCTGAGGGTGAAATGTCATGCTCAACTCCACCTGAGTACCTAACTCCTACAGTACGGCTCTCTAGAATCACTATGTGAACTGAGTACCTCTATCTAAAATGATGGAAACCAGGATACCATGCAGACGGAAAATCTCCCAGATATAAATCTCCGCCAACCACTACGAATAATAAGTGATACACACAGAAATGAAATGAGCGGACTTGGTCAGCCGATCCACAATAACCCAAATAGCATCAAACTTCTTCAAAGTCCGTGGTAGCCCAGATACAAAGTCCATGGTGATACGCTCCCACTTCCACTCTGTAATCTCTAACTTCTGAAGCAATCCACCCGGTGTCTGGTGCTCATACTTCTCCTGGTGACAATTAAGACACCAAGCTACAAACCCAACTATATCCTTCTTCATCCGCCTCTACCAGTAGTGCTGCCTCAAATCCTGCTACATCTTCATGGCACCCGGATGAATGGAGTACCACGAACTGTGGGCCTCCTCTAGAATCAGCTCCCGAAGCCCAGTAACATTGGGTACACAAACCCAACCTTGCATCCTCAATACTTCATCCTTGCCAATGGTCACATCCCTGGCATCACCATGCTGGACCTTGTCCTTAAGGTTAGGCAAATGAGGGTCGTCATACTGCTGCTCCCTGGTATGATCAAATAAGCAAGACTGAGAAACCATGCAAGCTACAACTCGACCAGGCTCCGAAAGATCCAATCTCACAAACTGGCTAGCCAAGGCCTGAACATCCATCGCCATAGGCCTCTCCGATGCTGGTAAATATGCCAAACTTCCCAAACTCTCCGCCCAGCGACTCAAGGCTTCATCCACTAAATTGTCTTTGCCCGAGTGATATAAAATAGTGATGTCATAATCCTTCAGCAACTCTAAGCACATCTTTTGGCGCAAATTTAGATCCTTTTGCTTGAACAAATGTTGAAAGCTTCGATGGTTAGCATAAATCTCACAAGGCACACCGTATAGATAATGACACCAAATCTTCAGGGCGTGAACTTTGGGAGCTAACTCAAGATTATGGACAGGATAATTCTTCTCATGTATCTTTAACTGTTTGGACATGTTGGCAATCACCTTACCGTCCTGCATCAAAACCGCTCCTAGGACAACTCTCGAGGTATCACAATAGACAGTATAAGACCTCGAACCTATAGGCAATATCAAAAATGTAGCCGTAGTCAAAGTTGTCTTGAGCTTTTAAAAGCTCGCCTCACACTCTTCTGTCCACTAGAACAGAGCACCCTTCTGGTTTAGTCTAGTCATAGGGGCTGCAATTGATGAAAACCACTCCACAAAATGAAAGTAGTAACACGCCAAACCAAGGCAACTACGGATCTCTGTAGCTGAGGATGGTCTGGTCCAACTCTGCACTGCCTCTACCTTCATCGGATCCACCCAAATACCCTCACTCGATACTACGTGGCCTAAGAACGCCATGGAATCCAACCAAAACTCACATTTTGAAAACTTTACATATAACTTATTTTCCCTCAGAGTATGAAGCACTGTCCTCATGTGCTGCTTATGATCTTCCCGACTTCGGGAATACACCATAATGTCATTAGTAAAAAGAATGACAAAAGAGTCAAGATATGGCCGGAATACACAGAGCATCAAATGCATAAAATATGTTTGGGCATTGGTTAGCCCAAATGACATAACAAGAAATTTCGTAATGACCATACCGAGTCTTGAAAGCAGTCTTCGGGATATCTGGCTCCTGAATCTTCAATTGATGGTAACCTGAGCGCAAATCAATCTTAGAAAACACTCGTGCGCCCTGAAGCTGGTCAAACAGATCATCAATACGAGGCAAAGGATAACGGTTCTTCACTGTAACCTTATTCAACTGTTGATAATCAAAACACATACGCATAGAACCATCATTTTTCTTCAGAAACAAGACAGGAGCACCCCAAGGTGAAACACTGGGCTGAATAAAACCCTTATAAAGCAATTCTTGTAACTGATCCTTCAACTCCTTCAGCTAAGGAGGAGCCATATGATACGGGGGAATTGGAATGGGTTGAGTGCCCGGCAACAGATCAATGCCAAAATCAATATCTCTATCAGGCGGCATGGCCGGAAGAATAGCTAAAAACACATCGGGATTTTCCTGCACTACTGGGATTGAATCAACTAAAGGGGTATCAATACTGGTATCTCTCACATAAGCTAAATACGCGTCACACCCCTTCTCAACCATACACTGAGCCTTAAGGAAAGACATAACTCTACTGGGAGTATGATCTAAAGTACCCCTCAACTCAACACACAGTATATTTGGCATAGCCAGCATCACGGTTTTGGCGTGACAATTAAGAATAGCATAATGGGGTGACAACCAGTCCATGCCTAAGATAATATTGAAATCAACCATGCCGAGTAACAACAAATCGGCTCTGGTCTCAAAACCACATAGAGTAACCAAACACGACCGATAAACGCGGTCCTCAACAAGTGAATCTCTTATAGGAGTAGAAACATAAACAGGGGAACTCAAGGAATTCCGAGGTATACCCAAATGCGGAGCAAAATAAAAAGACACATAAGAGTAAGTAGAGCCTGGATCGAATAGAACTGATGCATCTTTATGGAAAACCAATATAATACTTGTGATGAAAGAATTAGAGGCAACAGCCTCGGTACGAGTAGCAAGGGCATAGTATCTGGCCTAGCCTCCCCATCAAGGGAAACCTCTACCTCCCCGACCTCTACCTCTAGCTGGTTGAGCAGGTGGGGTAGCAATCGGAGCAGTAATCATAGCCTGAGAACTCTGTAGAGCATGCAGTGGCTGAGAAGTCTGTGAAGGTGCACTCCTCCCAAGTCTAGGAAAATCCCTCACTACGTGGCGTATGTCACCACACTCAAAACAAGCTCTAGGAGGATATGGTGGTTGTGACTGGCTCGGGCCAGGTCTAATGGACTGACCTCTGAAAGCACCCCATGTAGGAGGTACGCTAGAAACCTAAATTGCATAATAAGGCTCTTGAGATCTAGGAGGAGCTAGAGCATTATTTGCTGCTGGAATAGCTGAATGAATAGGACGACTCATATAAACCCTACCATGATGACCTGCAGTTGTGGTACGGGCACCAGAATAATGACCCAACTCTCGAGACCTCTTGGCCTCTCTTTCCTCTCTCTCTCTCTCTCTCCCTAGCATTCATACTCTCAATCCTCCTAGAAATTCTTACCACCTGCTGATAAGAAATGTCCATCTCTAACTCACGATCCATTCTAGATCTGTTTCTGGGAATAAGGCCCTCAATAAACCGGCGAACCCTTTCTCATAAAGTAGAAACCAAGGCTGGTGCATGCCTAGCCAAACTAGTGTAATGGACAGCATACTCTGAAACAGTTAGACCACCCTGGCGCAAATGCTCAAACTCTGTGCGCCATGCGTCCCTGAGGCTCTGAGGAACATACTCCCTCAGGAACAGATCTAAAAATTGAGCCCAAATCAGTGAAGCAGCCTCATCTGGACTATCTAACTCATAGGTACGCCACCACTCATAAGCGGCCCCTCAAAGCTGGAAGGTAGTGAAAGAAACCCTGCTAGATCCTGAGATACCCATGGTATGGAGAATGTGGTAACACTCATTAAGAAATCCCAAAGCATCCTCCGATGTTAGACCACTGAATACAGGAGGCTTGTACTTCTTGAACCTCTCAAGCCGGCTGCTCATCCTCGAAAGCCACTGCCCTGTCCTCAAGCTGAACTGGCACGGCAGGTAGTACAGGAATAACCTCGGGAACCTACTCAACATGCACTTACTACTCAGGAGTGTGGGCGGCTGGAGTCTGTGCTCCCCCCAGCCTGGGATGTGGCTACAGCAAGTGGAAGCAACCTTGCCTAAGCCAAAGTGGTGTACAAGCTCATGAACTGCGCCAGAGTCTCCTAAAGAGTTGGAGTAGTAGTAGCAGTAGTAGGCATGTTAGGTGCCTGGACTCCGGCTGGAACTGGTGGTGGTACCTCGGCGACAACTCGCGTAGGTGCTCTAGCTGCAGCACATGCACGTCCTTAGCCTCTACCCCGGCCCCGGCCCCGGCCCCGGCCCCGGCCCCGACCCCGGCCCCGGCCTCTGACAGCAACAGTAGGGGGCGCGAGTGCCTAATCATCTTGAGTAGCACGTGTCCTCACCATCTGTGAGAGAATAGAAGACAAAAGTTTACAATTGTGATGTCAAAATATCGCACGACAAGGAAATCAAATGAAGTGGAATTTTCCTAACAGTTACATAGTCTCTCGTAGATAAGTACAGATTTCTCTGTAACGATCAGCGAGACTTTAATAAACAGGCTTGTGATCCGTAACTCCTATGAACCTAGAGCTCTGATACCAACTTGTCACGACCCCATTTCTCTCTCCGTGAACTGTCGTGACGGCACCTAGTCTTTACGACTAGGTAAGCCTAGACTGTGGAGAAATAACCAAACTTGCAAAAGTAAAACAATTAAAAAAATAAAAATAAAGCATTAATAGTGTTTAAATGTGCCGCTCGGCATACACCATGTATAAAACTCGAAGCCAATATCCAAATCCAAAACCCGGAAACTCACGAATCACAAGCGAAGATAAATGATACATAGCTCTAACTCCGGAATGTCTAACAAATAGTAAAGTACATAAGGGTTAAATACTAAAGCAGGTATAAAAAGGGACCCCTTGGTCTGCGGATGCGGAAGATATACCTCAAAGTCTCTAAGCAGTTGCCTCCCTCAAGGATGGTAGGCCTGATCAACGGTACCTGGGTCTTTACATGAAAAACATGCGCAAAAGAGTTATGAGTACACCACAGCGGTACTCAGTAAGTGCCAAGCCTAACCTCGGTCGGGTAATGACGAGGAAGGTCAGGGCCCTACTGAGGTTAATAAAAAGAAAAATGACAGGATAAGACAAACTATATAATTGAGAATCTACAGTGAGAGTCTATATAGTATAATAAGAGTACAATAACAGAAACAGAATATAAAGACAAATCACAAGGAAACGCCACTCACAACAAGGATAATAATCGGGGATCTCTTGGTATCCTCAATATATACACTAGGGATCTCTTAGTATCTCGGGGATCTCTAGGTATCCTCAATATATGTCAGGGATCTCTTGGTATCCCAAGGATCTCTCTGTATCCTCATTATACGTGTCAAGGATCTCTTGGTATCCCACACCTCAGTCCATATCATAATTTTGTGCAGGGGATCTCCCGGCATGCCGTCCCGTAGTCCCAAATTAAAAATACACAACAACAACACAAGAATATTAAATTAAATGCCAACTTTATACAAGTAAATAGTTAATTCTAGTCTAACATGCTTCACGTAATGCAATTAAGGCGGTTTAAGCAAATAGGTAATTAATTGAACTAAGCATGCTTTTCTATCTAACAATAGGCTAAGTTTGCAAGTAGAATAAAATAGGAAGGAAAGGAACTCCGTTTAAATACTTAAAGCAAAACCGGGTTTTCAACAATTAGCTCAAGTACACACTCATCACCTCACGTACAAAATCCAATTATAATATATCATATCCTAATGGGAAGGTCCCCCACACAAGGTTAGAAAAGCCACTTACCTCGAACAAAGCTCAAATCATCCCGAAACCACGCTTTTGCCACGAGTGTCCTACTCCAAATGGCCCAAAACTATTCAATTCCATTTTATAATATAAAAATACTTCAATAAACTGATTCTACAATCAAATTCTAAGCTAATACGCGAAATTATGTAAAATGACCAAAACACCCTTCAGGCCCAAGTCTCGGAATCAGGTAAAATTTATATTTTCAGAATCCTCACACTCACACGAGTCTATTCATACAAGAATATCTCAAATCGGATGTCAAACACCCAATAATTTGGCCTATGAAGTTTATCCAATTTTTCCCAAATTGTTCCACCAAATTCGAAATTTAAAGGCTAGGTTAAAGTTAGGAATCATAGAAATTGATCTAAGTTGGGTAGACATCACTTACCCAAGTTTTTTAGGTGCAAAAGTCTTCAACAATAGCCCCTCCTGATCTACCAAATTTGAAATTATGAAAATAAGCTTAAACCCTCGAATTGGGATTTTAAGAGCCTGTCTGGGTCTTTTGTGAATCGCGATCACGAAGAGTAAAAATGGAAGGCTCCTAAAATGGGCTACACAAATGCGGGGTAGGTCAGGCGATTGTGAAGGAGGAAGAGGGGCGGCTTACGCATTCGCGGAGAATATCATGCTAACGCGAAAGGGAAAATGTCCACCAAGCCACCGACTCAATTTCTACTATGCGAACGCGAAGGGTGGGATACGAATGCGATGAGGGAAGGATCAGACTTCCGCAATCGCGAACCAACTGATGCGATCATGAAAAACAATTTGACCACCTTCCAGAATTACTCTACGTGAACGCAGGGGAAGGGTCGCGAACACGATGAAGAAAACGAGATACCAAATTTTCTGCAATGCAACAAGTTTCAAAAATGATCCGTTGAGCATCTGAAACACACCCGAGGCCCCTGAGACCTTAACCAAAGGCACCAACATATCCTAAAATCTCATCCAAAATTGTTCCAACCTCCAAAACTCTACAAACAACATCAAAACACTTACTTTTCATCAAATTCAAGCTTAAATTTTCCAAAAACTCGAAAAACACATTTTCGATCAAAAGACTACCAAACCTCGTCTGAATGATCTGAAACTTTGCACGTATATCCCAAATGACATAAGGAACTACTGCCCTTAGGTCAAAATCTCACTATCGAACCGGAATCTTCCAAAATTCAATTCTTCGGCATTTCAAGCCTAAATTAGCTATGGTCCTTCAAAACACTATGCAAATACGCTCCTAACCCCAAAATCACCCCACAAAGCTAACAGAACCATTGAATTTCCATTCTGAGGCCATCTTCACACTGTTTCAACTAAGATCAACTTTCCAACACTAAATCTCTCATATAGGGACCAAGGGTCCCAAAGCTCTCCGAAACTTAAAACCGAACATCCCGGCAAATCAAAATAGTAGAAATAAACTTGGGGAAAGTAGTTAATAGGGGATCAGGGCTTTAATTCTTACGATGGCTGGTCGGGTCGTCACATCAGTTTAGGTCAGCTCAATTTTCTTGGTTGTATTCTTAAGGAGGTAGGACTTACTTTGATTGCTTGAGGACAAGCAAAAGCTTAATTTTGGGGGAGTTGATAACTAGGGATTCTAGTCTATTTTATACTCTTTTTTTCTTGAGTTTTGGACTAAAAATGTATACAAGTAATCCTGAAAGCTTACATGTTGTGCTTGTATGCAGTTTTGGTCAAAAAGTGACAAGGAAGTCAAAACCAGCTCAAAAATGAGTGAAACCTGCTCAAGTACCAAAAGTACCAAGAACAACTCAAAGTCCTGCTACAACATTAAATCTATTGCAGTAGAAATAGCCCCACCGCGATCGTAGTGCATTTGTTGCGGTCCGCGGTGGAAAAGATCAGAGAGATGCAATTTTGGAAGCTCAAGCACTATGATCCGCGATAGACTGCAGTAGCCTCATCGCACCCGCAATCCATTTTATGCAGTCCGCGGAGAGGGGATTCTGAGAGCTGGGAGTTTGGAAGTTGGAAGCCATCGCGGTCCGCTATCCATTTTATGTTGTCCGCAGTGAGGCCACTGCGGTCGCGGTGCATTATATGCGGTTCGCGGTGGCTAGATTTAGAGACTTAGCAATGAAGCTAAAAAGCCTCACAGCGGCTGCGGTGCATTTTCACGGTCTGCGGTACCTCCGTCAGAGGTATTTTTGTCAAAAAGTTTTGGCCTTGTATAAATACTTCTTTTTCACATTTTTAGGGTATCGTTATCTTAGCAGAGCACGTGAATGGCAGTTTTAGTCCATTTTGAGTAATTTGTATCTAGTTTAACATTGAATCTTCAATTCTTAGATTGTAATCATATTATATGGGTTATACTTCATCTAAATATCATATTTCTTCCACTATTACCAGTAGCTAGACCCATTAGCTAGAGTTGTGGCTCAACCCTAGTGTGGGTATTTGATAGGTGTTTCGTTTTAAGGCTTAGATGTTTATGGGTAGTTGATATTTTGACTGATTTGTATTTTCCATGTTGAATTAGTGGTTGCAAACACTAATTTGTGCCTTTTTAACTTGGGCTTTTCTTGAGAAAGAGAGCTTGAGTCTAGGAAAATCAGTCCAATAAGGAGTTGGGGTGTATTCAAGAAATTGATAGCCCCAATTAAAGGGTTAAACCTATAGATAGTAATACTCGAGCTGAGCATATATTGCTTGTACAATTTTGACATCCAATTGGTCTTGAGAAAGTCAGTTAGGGTAAAGTCACTCAAGCTACCGAGAGGATAGAGTGAGTAGTTCAGTGCATTGGCTATATCTCAATCCCCAACATAACAACTTTGCCTTGGGCTTTAGATCCCGTCAAGTATGCACCTAGGAGAAAGCTACTTCCCTAGTGCCTCTTGAACCATTTAGAAATCCTTACAAGTATTCATACTTATTTTAATTTTGCATATCATTAGCATAAAATT
Source organism: Nicotiana glauca (assembly GCA_026770625.1). NCBI lineage: Eukaryota > Viridiplantae > Streptophyta > Magnoliopsida > Solanales > Solanaceae > Nicotiana > Nicotiana glauca. The sequence goes on along the minus strand of MU759386.1, from coordinate 139,634 downwards.
AGAAGTAACAAACAAACAAATATGATTGGAAGTGTAATTAAGAGCACTACGCACTACTAGTTTAGATAGGAATCCAAATCCCAAACATTCTAGCTCCCTATAGATTCGATCCCGACCTTCTCGGGTAAATGCTACATCGACCGCTCTTGCCACTTTGTAGTTGTGTAGGGTTGGACCTGATCACCCTTCTTTCCCAAAATTGATTTTTGGCTCGGTCGCTAAGGAACTCAGAGGTGCCCTTTGCTACATAGTGATGCTACTTCTTCTCGGAGCTGTCTGCAATCTTCGGTTCTATGACCGTATGTGCCATGGAATTCATACACTAGGTTAGGGTTCCTCTGCGATGGATCTAACTGTATGGGCCTTGGCCATCTGCTGTCTCTAATTTTACCTATGGTCGTCACGATATCCGAAACATTGACATTGAAGTTGTATTCAAACAACTGGGGTACCTTAGTCGGCGATGTGTACCTGTTGAATATGGCTCAGTTTATGAGTCCCCAATCATTCTAGTCTCGGTCTGTCCTTCGGTCATTCCGCGGTATATTGCACCTTGGAGCAGTTCTTCGATCTTCAACGTATGGTTGGTACCTTTCCTTGTTCGGTTTTGTCTCCTTTTCCAAGAGCCTGCTAGGATATACTGAGCCCGAGGGGGCTCCCAGTTGGTCGTCCTCGACCCTGATCTTTGATTGTTATCAGTTGTGGGCATTCGACCACGTTCTACTTCAGCTGCTTCAAAGCCACCGAGCTTTGTTGTTTCAATCATTGGATGAAGGCATGCACTCCCTAGTCATCGCATACTGGTTGTAACTCTATTCGCTCCATCTAAAAGCAAGACACAAACTCCCGCAACATCTCGTTTTCTCTTTGTTTGATTTTGAAGACATCGAATTTCCTTGTAGCCACATTGATGGCACCGGCATGTGCCTTTATGAAAGAATCTGCGAGCATGACAAACGGGTCTATCGAATTAGGAGCTAGGTTGTGGTACCATATCTTGTCCCCTTTCGAAAGTGTTTCTCCAAACTTTTTGAGTAGGACGGATTCGATCTCTTCATCCCTCAGGTCGTTGCCCTTCACCGCACAAGTGTAAGTAGTAACGTGGTCATTGGGGTGCGAGGTCCCATTATACTTCGGGAGATGAGGCATTCGGAATTTCTTCGGGATGGGCTTCAGAGTCGCGCTTGAAGGGAATGGCTTTTGTACGAACTTCTTGGGATCAACACCATTCAGGATCGGGGATGTGCCTGGGATCTAGTTGACCTTTGAATTGTAGGTCTCCACATTTTTGTCATTAGCTTCTATCATCTTTTCACCCGATTCAATCCTCTTTGTGAGGTCCTCGAGCATCTTCATAATAGCAGGGTCGCTTACTGACCCATTGTTATTCGATATTTTCGGTACCGGTTCGGCTCGCAGAGCCATTTCCGGTGATGCTGTGCTTAGAGTTTTTTGGCGTCTTTGCAGTTGAGCAATCGCCAACTATTGTGCCAGTAATATATAACGTGAAGGCTAACCTCTTGTTCCCCTCGCACTGGGATTTCCTGAACTTTTTGTTGGTTTTCTTTGAGTGTGCTCCTGTTGGTGTGGGAGCTAATGTCGCCGTGTTGAGCATTGCGTGAGACCGCGTCTACGGGAATTGGTTCTGGTGCATGTTCCAGGTTTCGTGATGTTACTCCAACACCTGGAACAGCTACACCATTCTCTCCATGGTCTTCAAGACCATTGTTATCATGTGCGTTTACTAAGCTAGACGTTCTGACCTGAAATCAAAGATTCTTGAACAAGAAAAAGTGTAAAGAATAACTTGTGTTATGTAGTAAACCAGCAAAAAAACAATCACTATTATTTTTAGCCCCACGATGAGCGCCAAACTATCTACCTTGAAAATGATAATAACAATTAGATTTGATTTTGTGGTTCTAAAAATACATGATTTATTTTTATGCTAGTTGTTAGGCTGGAAAATAAAATAAGAGCTGGAAGACAGTGTGTTTAAGCAAACCGAGAGGCTGAGAATCAGGGCCTCGAGTTGTCATGTACGAGGCCTTGGGGTCGAGCTAACTGCTGGGCTATGACCGGCTGATGAAGGCTAACAATTCTAAGATCTTTGATTTGAGCTCTTTATGATCAATAATTAGCAATAAATGAAGAACAATTAACGAAATGCAATAAATGTAAACAATAAATGTAAATAATAGAATTAAGGGAGAATGTGTTTAAGTTAGAGAGCAGAGAATGTTCTTGTATTGAAAGTTGTGTGTTGTATCATGTGTGCAAAAATTAACAAGGGTCCCTTTTATAAAGGAGGAGGGAATCCAAATATAGTACATATGCATTTATTACAAAGATTTGAGGCTGGTACAATCATTTAATGCCACGATATGGGCTTGAACCAGCCTAATCGACTTGGTCAACTTTTAATCACATGCCTTGAAAACTTTTCATTTTTCCATCATAGCCTTTGATTTACACTGTCTCAAGGTCGATCACTGAGAATCCTCGGGGTCGAACCCCGAGCCGAGCCTCGAGCTTTCTGGGAGCGGTCTTACGAAGTGTGATATCGATCATAAAATCGGACTCTTCGCTTTTTACCCTATACAACTACAATCTAGGCTTCTGATGGCCATAAATACTCTGTTGACGTGGGTTCCACATAGTTAATTTTTAAAATATTTTACTTATAAGTTATTGAATATTTCTATAGGTTTGAGACTTTTTTTTTTTTTGGAATAACGTACAAGCTTGATCTAAAATAAACATTATTACACAATATAAAAAATATTTTTGAAGTTGTTTTAGCCCAATAACTTTGGTCTCTCTCCTTCAAAATATATTTACTGTTTCACTTTCAATTTGATTTTTGATTGCGGTTTCTTTAAAGAGAAATTTTCATAAAGCCACTATCTTTTAGTGGTAATTAGCTATCTATAGATACCATTTGTTATATTACGGATTGTAAATACATTTTTTGTTGTTATAAGATGCACTAGATGTATTTAAGCTACTGTATTCATGAATACAGTAGCAAAAATAGGCGTGAATCAGGGAAGTCCAGCTAATCAGTTGTTGTATTCGAGTGTATTCGACTATATTCATGGCGTGAAACATGAGATTACAGCTTGTATTGACAGCGTGAAACAGGGGACTTCACTGTTTTTAAATGAAAAGTGAATCAATTAACATAATAGACTTTTAATATAACTCAACAAACTCAATTATAACACAAAAATTGTATATTTCCAGTTATAAAAAATATTCTGAACCGAAAAATATCCCAAAAATATAGTAATCTTCAGAAAAATTATATAATACATTTGAATATATTAATTATATTAATTAAAAAAATATATGAATACATTCATGGCATATAGCAAGACAGTAAATACAATAAAATACAGCGGAATACATTGAAATATAATTAAAAAAAAAGATAGTGAATACAATGAAATACATGTAATACAGCGAGATATTGAATTACAATAAAACAAAAAGACAATGAATACAGTAAAATACATGAAAATATAGCGTGATACGTTAAAAAATACATTGAAATATATTAAAAGAAAATCAAGTTGCTCAGCCCCAAACTCTGTCGTCTTTGTTCAAGAACAAACCTTAATTTCCGACGAATCCGTTGTCGAGCAAAAACCCTCAACTCTTTCACCTTTCTCTCTCCCTTTCTCTTCACCGAATATCCCTGTAACTCATTAGAACAAATAAAAAGAATGAAAAAACCCGAGCACATAACTAGAAATTAGAGGCGCCTCAAAGAATTGTAACAGATTCTCTTTTTATTCCTTACAAACAATTTGTATACTGGAAAATTTTCATAGGAGCAAAAGAAAAATAGGGTTTTTAGAAAAACCATTTTAAGGGTACGATTATTTGGTGAAGTGTAAGAAAAAGATGGTATTTTAAAGATTCGAATTTTTTGGTTTTTAGTTGGTGAAGTGAATAAAGTGGAGGAAAGTCCAAACACAATCTTTGAGATTCAATTTGTGAGGTAGCAGAAGGCGGGGGAAGCGGAGGTGAACGGCAGAAGTGGCGGCGAAAAGGGGGAGGAAGGCGGGAAGAGGTGGTGCGGTCGAGAGAAGTGAATTAGATTTGAGCATCGTGTTTTCAGTAAACGGGGAATAGAATGACATGTATCAAAGTAGAGAGAGAAATAAAATAGTATAGCTGAATAGCGTATTTAATGACTTAGGGGTAGGAGGTAACCAAAATTAAATATTTTGCTATAAACATTAAAAAATATCTATAAAATATAATTTTTTTAAATATTATTTATTTCAAATAAATAAAATGTTAACATTGGTAAAAATTCCTAAATTGTCATATCCATCAATGTGAAAGAGCAAAACAAAGTTCTACGTATCACATGGATGGACCGAATAAAAGGACTCCATTATTGCTTGACAAGTCCATTCATGGACCCATTTGCCCGTCTAAAGAACCAAAAGGTTATTCCTTTAGTGGCACATCTTTTAGTATATGCTAAAAAAATATTATTATATTTAAAATAATTTAATAAAATAAAAATATTTTAGATTACAAATTTCAAACAAATAGTGCCACATAAATTAGGATGTAAGAAGTGATATGCACCTTCCATCCGTTACGGGCTCCAGCAGCGAAGCTATGTATGATCTAGGGTGGTCAATTGTACACCCTTCGCTAAGAAATACTATGTGTAGGATATAATTGTAGAAACAAATGAAAATATCCAGATTTATAACTAAAAAATAATTGAAATTTAACTACTTTTTCATATAAAGATAAAATCTGAACAAAAACATATGCTTTCATGTAAAGAGTAAAAAAAGAAAAGTGTTATACTTATAAGGTGTTAATTACTTTTAACAGCGTGAAGCCTTTTAGGGAATAAGGTGCTAATCCGACCCAAAACAGATTATATCATATCATGTAAGAGTATTTTGGGACTACTTTAACCCAATAACTATCATAGCCAATGATATAAAAGTACGAGTATGAAAACTGCAGAGTGATGCCTTGGGGCGTGGCTTAGTACACTGGCATGTCTAAACTAGAAGAAGCTACCATCTAGGCTTTTGATGGCCATAATTACTCTATTAACGTGGGTGCCACATAGTTAATTTTCAAAATATTTTACTTCTAAGTTATTGAATATTTCTAAAGGTTTGAGACTTTTTCTGGAATAACGTACAAGCTTGATCCAAAATAAACTATACTACATTATATTAAAATATTTTTGAAGCTGTTTTAACCCAATATCTTTGTTCTCTTTCCTTCAAAAATATATTTACTGTTTCACTTTCAATTTGATTTTTTGATTGTGGTTGCTTTAAATAGCCATTTCCGTCAATGTGTAAGAGCAAAACAAAGTTTTGCGTATCACATGGATGGACCGAATAAAAGGACTCCATTATTTCGGGTGAAATTAAAAAATAACCAGATTTACAACTAACTATTTAAAAATAAACCAATTTCAAAAGTAATTGAAATTTACCCTTTTTCATGTAAAGATAAATCTTAGTGAAAACACTGTTCAAAATCCGAAAAATATGTCAGTATATTATGTTGGAGTTCCAGCATACTATACTTGAACTCCAGCATATTATACTGGAGTTCCATGATAAGTATGTTGGAACTCCATCATAATATGATGGAGTTCATACACAGGTGCACGAACTCCAGTATATTATGCTGGACCGGTCTTTGCTGCAGCAAAATAGTGACTATTTTTTATTGACTTAATAAACACTGGTGATTTTTGAATAACCAGTCCGAAAACTAATTATACCGTGCTATTTTTACCGTTATTGCTTCACAAGTCCATTCATGGACTCATTTGCCCGTCTAAAAGAACCAAAAGGTTATTACTTTAGTGGCACATATTTTAGTACATGCTAAAAAAGTATTATTATATTTAAAAATAATTTAATAATATAAATAATTTTAGACCACAAATTTCAAGCAAATAGTGCCACATAAATTAGGATGTAAGAAGTGATATCCACCCTCCATCCGTCACGGGCTCCAGCAGCGAAACTATGAGCCTGTTTAGCATAGCTTATTTAGAATAACTGATAAGTATTAGATGCTAAAAAATATTTTTAAGTGTTAAGGTTGATTTAAAAAATAAGCAATTATGTGTGGGAATAAAAGTGCTGAAATTAATAATATGCCGCTGAAGAACTGGATATACGAAGAGTTCTGTTTTAAAAAGAAGTATTTTAGGGATAGAATAGTTAATATTTTGGTCAAACTTAAAGTGTTTATAAGCTGAAATTTGATAATGGGGGAGATCAACTTATGTCTTTTGGCATATTTTTGGCTTATAAGCACTTTTAATTTTACCAAACGCGTAGATAAGCCAAAAAGTACTTATAAGCCAGTTTGACCAGCTTATAAGCTTAGCCAAACACCCTCCATATATGATCTAGGGTGGTCAATTGTACACCCTTTACTGAAAAATTATACTATGTATACGATAAAATACGCAAAAAGAGTAAAAAATATCTAAATTTATAAGTAAAAAAATAATTAAAATTTAACTACTTTTCCATATAAAAATAAAATACGAACAAAAACATCCTTGACCATACTTTATTTACATATTCCTTTATGAGATTTTTAAGAAATCATCAAGATAATTATTCATCCACTGAACCTAACATATATCTTCCTCCTTCCGATCTTCTTCCTTAGGTAGTTTTCTCCTACAACAACTTTTACTTTTTACAGGTAATTTTCTTATATTATTTGTTGATATGGTCATTTCTGTGATTTCTTTTATTTACTCATCCTGATTCTTATAATTTTGATGTTCATCTCTTGTGCTTCCTGTTAGGATATATTGTATCAGAAATTGGAGTTACAAAAGAAGCCTTTCACGCTTGATTGATTGTAACACTTAAACTGAACTTGTGTTAACTTATCTTCTTTTCCAAATCTCTACCCTACTAAAAACGGGAATTAGGGACGGACAAATTCTGTAGTTAATTCCAATTTTTTTAGTAGTGCTAAATTGGTTTCATTTGCACTCTACAAGTTTAGGTCTTATATTGGCAGAAGACTTACATGAATCTATTTAGCTTTTGTCTTAATAACTGCTACTCTCTCCATCCCGATTTATGTGATAGTGTTTGACTGATATTAGAGTTGAAGAAAAAAACTATTAAAACTTAGGATTTAAAATAAAACGTATATATTTATGTGGCTATAAATCATCTCGTTACTAGTTGCTTACCTTCTTGGAGCAACGATCATGTTGTTCTTTGTGACCTATACGTCACTAGTTCGAGTAATGGACATAAGGTTGTTTCTTTGTGACCCATACGTCACGAGTTCGAGTCGTGGATATAATGTTATAATGTTGTTTCCTTGTGACCTATACGTCACGAGTTCGAGTCGTGGACATAAGGGTAGGCTGCCTACATCACACCTCCTATCACAAGCGTTATAGCTTCTAATACTCTTTTGCTCCTTTACAGGATCATAAAATTGGAGACACACACACACAAAAAAAAAGAGTACTCATTTAATTTCACGCTTGCTTCATATTTTGCAAATATCTAAATTAGTTTCATTTGCAATCTACAAGTTAAGTCTTATATTGCTAGAACAACTACATGAATCCATTTATCTTTTGTCTTAATAACTACTGCTCCCTCCATTCCAATTAATGTGCCAAGAGATGGAGCTAAGATTTGATATCGCAAAAGAGATATGCGCGATATGTCAAAATCTAAGGGAAGTTTGTGAAATTTTTCATAATAAAAAATATGCAGAATGTATATAATCTTTCACAAGCATTATAGCTTCTAATACTCCTTTGCTCCTTTATAGGATCATAAAATTGGAGACTACTCTGTTCACGCTTGCTTCGTCGCAAGGCTGTATATTAACTTTTGATTTCGTTCCTTCTTTTCAAAATATTTATGTTGGTTTCACTTGCTATTATCTCATTTTTCACTAATTTGGTAATGATTGACCAACTAAATAAATTTATGAAGACGAACTAAAGTAGCTTCCATGTGACCAGGAGGTCACGGATTCGTGAAAACAGCCTCTTATAAAAATGCAGAGTAAAGCTGCGTACAATAGACTCCGGAGCTTATTGCACTGTGCCTTTTTAAAACCATTCTACCATCACTTTAACTAAGTGATTTTATCCTGAAGTAAACATCATTTTGTCTAACTTCCTTATGATTAAATAGAAAATTGAACTTCAAGCGTTTTAAAATAGAAAAAAATTAAAATAACATTGGATGGATTAAGACACTTGAAACGGAGCTAATATTACATTTTAAAAATATGTTATGATTAGTGAAACTAATATTACAAGAGTTGGTGAACTTGCATGAAGTTTCTTCTTTATCCACAGAAGATGGGTCAAAATGATATTGAGGATATGTTAAATGACCTCAGAAGGATGAAGAGCAGAGGTGATCTGAACAGCATCATGATTAAGACACTCGAAATGGAGCTAAGATTTTTGAGTACTTTTCTCAAATACCATCATCTTCTTTTGCCTGATTCCTTTGTCAAAATCGCAAAGAAGGCCCAACTGATTGATGAAATGCTTCAGTCAGTTTTTGATGAATGCAAAATTAATCTTAATGTGGAAAGGCTAGTTTCACAGTTTCTGGAATTCATTGAAGGTAATACCAGCTTAAGGTACAATTTTGAGTTGAATGATTCATATCTATCTGAATATATGGATTGCCTCGGCAAGAATCTAAATGATGTACAGATGTTCTTGGAATTGGATACTGAGTGGACGAATAAATGAATCCTTCAGCTTAATCGATTTTTAGAGCAAGTGAAAATCATTCCAAAGAAAATGAGATTTTTGAGATACTTATATGCGACGGAGATAAATAGTTACATAGACCATGAGAAGCTGGAAGGTTTGGAGAGTCGAATTCAGTTCATGGCTGACAATGTGGGACAGTTCTACCTTGATCTTTGGCTTGATAAGGTGGAAGATGATGCAGATTCAAATGACGTTAAAGATGATACATAATCAAATGACACTAAAGATGATGCAGATTCAGATGAGGATAAAGATGATATTGATGCAGATGAAGATATAGATGATACATATTCATATGACGATGAAGATTTTTCCGATTCAGATGAGGATAAAAATTATTTCGTTAGTAAACCTCCATATCTATTATGTGTGATTAAGCTAGTGGAGTTGGAAATGAAGAAGACTTTTCTTGGTGAAATAAGGGCTTCAAAATTTAGTCAATAAAGAACTTTCAAAAAGCAGAAATTCCCTAAAGATTTTTCAAAGCAGCTCCACAGTCTGCTGGTGTGTCTCAAGTGCAAGAATCTTAAGAACTTTTCTGATACTATCTCTGCTCGAAATACTAATGTGGCAATAGAGTTCTTGTTGGTCTTTCTTGTTGATGTGCCAAATCATAGTATTAATGGTAAGAGGTTGAATGAGGTCTTGGAAGAGGTTGGAGCTCTTGTGGGCGATGTTCTATGTGTAATTCATAGCTCTATGATCAAAGATAATACTAGCAAGATAAACCTTTGCTCGATACAAATATTGGAGAAAAATAAAAATCTAAAGGCACAACTAGAAATGTACTAAAAAACTTAAAATTCACTCCACCTCAGTTTCCCATAGTTGGTGGATTGAGCTTTTTGGATTCTTTATTAAGGTAATTGAATGAGATGATGAAATCTGAATTTGGTTTATATTTCATGATGAGGCCTCATATTGTTGTTCTAGAGAAAGAGTTCTCATATCTAACATCTGTTTTCAGAGATGCTGCGAAGGTGCAGCATGAACATGAAATGTTTAGAGATCTTCAGAGGTATACTATCAATTTGGCATACAAAGCTGAAGTTGCCATTGACTCTTTTCTTGCTCAGTGTAATGGTTTTTAGTATTTTTTTGCTCACTTCCTATAATCTTAAAAGAGATCAAGCATATTAGTGCGGAGGTGACCAGGATGTGGTCGGAGAACCATTCTCTTAAGCCCTGCTCTATGGTAGATCCATCTAAAGATCCACCTAATCAACATAGCAATCTTATGAATGATGAGGATATAGTAGGTTTTGAGAATGACACAAAAAAGAATAATTTGGTATCTGACACGAGGGACAAATGAGCTAGATGTAATCCCAATTGTTGGGATGGGGGGACAATGTAAAACAACTTATGCTAGAAAGTTGTACAATAATGACATCATTGTTTATCATTTTGATGTTCGAGCATGGTGCGTCATTTCCGAAAGATATAGCCGGAGAGAGCTATTACAAGAGATTTTCAATCAAGTTACTGGTTCCAAGGACAAGGTAGATGAGGTAGGCGAACTAGCTGACATGTTGAGGAAAATCTTAATTAGAAAGAGATATCTTATTGTCTTGGATGATAGTGGGATGTTATGGCATGGGATGACTTAAGACTTTGTTTCCCTGATTTTGTAAATAGAAATAGAATTGTAGTAACAACTCGTCTTGACAAAATTGGGTGAACATGTCAAGTGCCATACTGATCTTTATTTCCTTCCATTCCTCACGCCCAAAGAGAGTAGGGAATTGTTGCAGAAAAAAGTGTTTCAAAACGAAGCTTGCCCACCTGAACTACACGATGTGAGTCTAGATGTTGCAAGACGATGCAAAGGGTTGCCCCTAGTGGTTGTCTTGGTAGCTGGAATAATCAAAAATAAGAAAATGGAAAGATCTTTGTGGCATGAGGTTAAAAAAGCTCTATTTTCCTATGTTGACCGTGAGTCTGAAGACTATAGCCGGGCAACTATGCAATTAAGTTATGATAACTTACCCGACTATTTCATACCTTGCCTTCTCTACATGGGGATGTTTCCAGAGGACGAAAGGATCTCGGTGTCTAAATTGATAAGTTTATGGATAGGGAAGGCTTCGTGCAGAACATTGAATCTGGGAGATTAATGGAAGAGACAGCTGAAGATTACTTGATGGATCTCATTAGCAACAATGTTGTAATGGTTCCAAAGAGAAGTTATAACAGTAAAGTCAAATACTGCCAGGGTTCATGATGCGGTGCTTCACTTTTGCTTGGAGATGAGTAGAGAAGAAAAGTTTATGTTGGCAGTGAGGGGGAACATTCAACCTTCTGATTTGAAGGAAAGTCGAGTGAGCTTCAGTTTCAGTAATGAGCTTTCCATGTTTGCATCCAAAACGCGGAAGCCTTTCCACCAACACTTGAGGTCACTGATAACCACCAATGGAGGAGAATCTTTATATTGGAATCCCTTCAGTAATGTTATTAATTTGATGAGGCTTCTTAAGGTCTTGGATTTGAGTTCAAATAAATTGGGTTGTTTGTCGTTACCTACATTGATACCACTAATTCACCTCAAGTTCGTCGCATTTTTCATACATAAATTCCATTTTTATGGAAAATCACATCTTCCCCATCTAGAGACTTTAATTGTCAAAGGTTTTATGTGTATACAGTTATTAGTGAATTTTTGGAAAATGAAAAAATTAAGGCATGTAGAGTTTACTGGAAGTGCTTCTTCTGGGAGAAAGCAGATCTTGGAAAAATCTTCTAAGTTGGAAAATTTGAGGATATTAAAGGGTGTTGAATTTACACTCTATTATGATATCTTGAATGTTTTAGCACAGAGTTGTTTTAATCTTCAAGAACTTGCAATCCATTTTATGAGAAATGATTATGATGAAGAAAATATTTGTCTCAAATTGGAGAGTCTTACCCAGCTTCAAATACTTCACCTTTCCTTTCGCTTGTTCCATGTTGTACCCAAGTTACACTTCCTGTCAAATATAAAGAAATTGGTACTATGTGGGGCTCAGATGGCAAACACGATTTTCTCCATTGCAGGACTACCAAGTCTAGAGTATCTTAAATTAATTAATAATCGAGATTTTTTTCATTCCGGAGAGTGGTGCCTTGGAGATATCACGTTCCACAAACTAAAGTTCTTGAAACTGAGCTACTTAAATATCTCAAGGTGGGAAGCCTCAGAGGATTCTTTTCCCCAGCTTGAAACACTTGTTATAAGATGGTGTAATAAGCTCAAGGAGACCCCCCTTAGCTTTGCAGATATTCCAACACTGAAACTGATTGAGTTGGTGTGTTGAGAGAAATCTCTAGTGGTTTCATCTGGGAGAATCAAGAAAGAAGTTTAAGAGAATGAAGGATGCGACCGTATTGACCTCATTATTGATGTAAGTAGAAACAAACTCCAATCTGTTATTTTAGTGTCTTAATTTGTATCTAATGTGCAAATAATATCTTCAATACAGGATGGTCTAGGAAATATCCAGAAGCTGTGAGTCACAATGTCTTAGGCAGCTGCAGCAAAAGCACAGACAGAGCGGATGGAGTTCTTTCTTAGCGAATTGTTGTAGTCATGATCTCGTGCTGGGGTGTATTATGTAGCTAGTAATCAGTAGTAATGTTGGTGATGTTACGTACGTGTCCCACGTTTCAAGTATGAGTTTGCTTGGGCAACGAGGAAGTGTGCAATATAAAGTTGTAGACTATTGTGGTCATTCTCCCTTTTTTAAAATGCTTTGTGAAGTTGTTCCTTTGGAAAGATTGTAAAATGGAGGTTCTTTATTATAACTAGGAGGTTTTTTGTCTAGAGCTTTTTTAGTATCATTAATGATTAAAATTTTGAGATGATTTTTTGTTGGCTTCCAGTCATTACAGATTGGCTTCCGACTACTGATTACTAAATCTTTTGATTGATCATTTGAGACCAATATCTTATGGTCTTCCACTTTGCTTTCTTTTTTGGTTTTGTAAGCGTAAGACGAAGCCTACCTATTCAAAAGCTGATTTGATAGTATAATTAAAGGTTTTGATAGGCGCAAGGCCTTTGATTTAGGCTCATTTTTTAAATATGGCATCTTGAACATTTGATCACTTAGGAAAGCCCGGATAAAGGAATATTATATTAAATAGGCATTGTTTAACTTCAGGAAAGACATCATATTTGGAAGGCAAACCAGATTAGCCTCAGTCATCTAACTTCTTTTACCAACTCCACATGAATTGGATCAGTAAGTTTGTTCCACTGGGATGTTAAGAAAGAAGAAGGTAAGGGAGCATCACTCAGTGTATCCTTGTCAAAGCAAAAGACCCGGAAACCAGATAGCTGTAAAAGGGCAGACCGGGCACTAACCTCTGACTATGTGGGGGGGTTCGTTGAAGGGCCGGACCACAAGATTCTATTGTATGCAGCTTTACCATGCATTTATGCAAGAGGCTGTTTCCATGGCTACCCTAACAAGAATGTTTTTGAATTTGAAAATTGCTTAGAGAACTGCAGAAAAAACACAAGCAGCGTAGATGGAGTACTTAGCAAATTGTTGTAGCCATGCTCATGCTAGGGTCTATTATACAGCTCGCAAAATCCACATTCTCTTATATTGTAATACCACCACAGATTTCTAAGTTTGTTTTGATTGATCAACTAGAACTGTTACGCGGCGCCTTCCTGAGATTCCTTGGAAGGGCGATGTAAGGCTAAGCAACTGATGTCAGTGCAGTTACTATTTGCTAACTGAGGTCCCCTCCATACGCTAGACTAGATTGTCAGAGCCGTACGAAAAAACCAATATCAAGAGCAATTGAGAGAACAAAAATGAGAATTGGAAATGAAAGAAAGCTTGATTGCATTAATGAAAGTTATTACAGAAAAGCAACACGGTGTCGAGGGGGAGAGACACCAGTACAAAGAATTATTTGCTTGCTAGAAAATTTTAAATGCTTGATCCCCCCTAATAATGCTTAAAAAAATAAACCAAAGCTACAAGACTATACTTGACTAAGGTACAGAAACATAATGGAAGTACATTAAATAAAACTACTCTATATTTACAAAGAAAAGGACTTCGTTTTCTACAAAGCAGAAACAAGTCCTTTGTCAGCAGCATTGTCTTTGGCATCATGGTCTGCGCACGCGGTGCTGTTGGCATCTGCCTGCGGTTGGGAGCTGGTGAGGGATATCAGTGGGGCGACAGAGGCACATGCGCGCTTGTTACTACGCGCGACCAAGATATGGATCCGTCCGTGGCGCTAGGCATTGGAAGGCTTTCTAGGACGCCACGGGGCGCGCCCAAGGGTTCATGGCCATGACATTCTCCCCCATCTAAGTTGGCAACGTCCTCGGCGCCTTACTTGCAAGATAATCTTCAATTAGGCTCTTGTAGGCTTTGAGGTTTGTTCCCCTCTCCCAAGTATTCTCCTCTGCATCACACTCCTGCCATTTCACCAAGAACACTTGGTGATCTTTCCTTGAGGCATGAATCACTCTATCATCAAGGATAACTTCAACACGCCTTTTCCCAGTTGAATTGGGACCTCGAATACTAGGTATTGTGAGTTGGCTCCATGAAGGATCCTCTATGTCTTCCCGAAAAGGTTTTAGGAGGCTGACATGGAAGACATAATGAATTTTCCACCAAGTTGGGGTACCCACCCGGTATGCAACTTTCCCAATGCGCCTTTCAATGGACAAGGGTCCAATGTATTTTTGCAATAGGCGAGGGTCATGGACCCCCGCAAGTAAGTACCGCTTTGGAATTTTGACCATCATTTTGTCTCCTACTTGGTATTCAACAAAGGAACGATTTTGATCAGCATGCCTCTTCATCCGTTTTTGAGCTGTGATAATATAGCTCTGCACTATCGCCAAATTTCGCTTCCACTCTTTTGAGAAGCTAGAAGCTCGAGGAGATTTAGACATATTTAGTGAATTCACTATATGTGGGAGTAGCGATTGTTGTCCGGTAACAATTTCAAAAGTGCTTTTGTTTGTACTAGAGATCTTAAGTGAATTGAAACACAGTTGAACAACATCCAGAAGCTTCACCCAATTCTTCTACGATCTAGTTACAAAGTGGCGGAGATATTCCTCCAACATACCATTGAACTGCTCCATCTGGCCATCAAAATGCTAATGAAAACTTGAGTTGTGACTCAACTTTGACCCAAGGCACTTAAAGAGTTGGGTCCAAAAGTTGCTAGTAAAGCGTGAGCCGCGATCACTAACAATGTCTTTGGGCAGGCACCAATATTTGACGACATGAGAGAAGAAGAGTCAAGCTGTATCTTCTGCTGATATATATTGTGGGGCGGCAATAAATGTAGCATACTTGTAAAACTGATCTACCAAAACCAAGTAAATGCTTTCCTAAGGTCTCTTTGGGATAGCTAGTGGTTCCAAGAGTCTCACTTGTGTCAAGCAGTCCGACTTGTCCTTCTGGCATACTAGACAAGCATTAATATATTGAGCGACGTCATCGGCCATTTGAGGCCAATAATATGCACGCCGAAGTAATGCCACGGTTCGTTCCTCATCAGGATGGCCGACCCATAGAGTATCGTGACATTGCGCCAAAAGAGTCATTCACATATCTCCTCCTTTAGGAACATAAAGTCGGTTCCCTTTCAATTTCAGGAAACCATCTTCCATGTATAAGTGGCGAGTCTTTCCCTTTCCTACCAAATCAATGAAATACTGTGCTGTAAGATCCTTAATGAGTATATCATGTATCTGGTCCTTGATGGAGGTAGCTACTTCGCTCCCCTTAGGGTGGCGAGTAGGCACACCGATGCTAGATCAACTCTCTTACTGAGCGCATCAGCAACCTGATTGGTCTTCCCACTTCGGTACTCCAGGTTGTAGTGGAATTCAGCTAGGAGTTCCTGCCACCTGGCATGTCGCCCATTCAACTTCGGCTGGGTCATGAAATGTCTAACAGCTGTGTTACCTGTCTTGACCACGAACGGGGTCCCTAGTAGATAGTGCCTCCAAAGGCAGAAGTAGTGGACGACAACCAATAATTCTTTCTCATGGGCGGCATAGTGCCGCTCTGCATCATTCATCTTTCGGCTCTCGTATGCTACAGGATGCCCTTCTTGTAGCAAGACTCCACCGAGGGCATAGTCAGATGCATCCGTTTGTACCTCAAACGGCTTGGCCAAATCAAGGAGTGCCAAGACGGGGCTACTAAACATAGCCGATTTTAATGCGTTGAAGGCCTCCGCTCGCCTGGGTCCCCAATTGTAGGGTGTGACCTTCTTGAGGAGTTTTGTTTATGGCACTGTGATGAGGGAGTAGTTTTTCACAAATCACCGGTTGAAATTACATAGACCAAGGAACGCCCTCAAGGCATGTATATCTTTAGGTGGTGGCCAATCTGTGAATGCCTGAATCTTCTGTTTGTCCATCTTGATCTGCCCTTCCTCAATGACATGTCTGAGGAAGTCCATTTTATTTTGAGAAAATGAGCACTTGGATAGCTTCACATATAGTTCATGCTCCCGCAATCGATCTAGGACCTTCCACAAATGCACCAGGTTCTTCCAATGTTTGGCTATAGACCAAAATGTCATCCAAGTAGACCAACACAAATTCACCAATGTACTCTCGGAAGACTTGGTTCATCAGGATGAAAAATGTAGTTGGCGCATTAGTCAAGCCGAATGGCATAACCAGGAAGTCGTACGACCCATATCTTGTCATACGGGATGTCTTCAATCCAAACATGCCAATAACCTGTCTTCAGGTCTATCTTGGTGAACACCATCGCACCACCCAATCTATCAAACAAGTCTTCCATTAGAGGAATAAGGTACTTGTTCTTCATTGTGATCTTGTTTAGAGCCCGATAATCCACACAGAGTTGCAGGCTACAATCATGTTTCTTTTGGAATAGAACAGGTGACCTGTATGGGGACTTGGAGGGCACAATGACCCATGTATCTAGCATTTTCGTCAATTGTCTCCGAAGCTCGGTGAGCTCAGGTTGTGACATTCTATGAGGTGCCTGGGGTGGTGGCTTCGTGCTCGACACCAACTCAATGACATGGTCCATAGTGCGCCTAGGCGGGAGTCGCTTTGGCATGTCTTGTGGCATGACATCTTCAAACACCAATAGTAGCTCTTTCACGAGTTCAGGAATGAGACCCGAGGAGCGTTATATATCTTCAATGCAGAGGGTTGCCAGGAATATAGGTTCATGTCTTTTGACCCCCTTCTTCAACTGCAAGGCCGAGATGTTCTCAACGGCCATCTTCATGGGCATGCACGGGATAATGCAAGGCTTGCCCCATTTGCTCCCATCATCAGTAGCATGTCGGCATATGGTATGGGCATGGTATTGGTTTGCCTTAGGAATTCCAACCCAATTATCAAGTCGAAGTCATCTAAGATCACCACTCGCAGGTTGAATTTTCCTTCGTAAGGGCCAAGCTTCACCAGTACCTCTTTGGCTATTCCACCCACTGGCTTAGGAGGTGATTTAATAGCCTTGACACGACCTCTACCTTTTCCTACAACTAGAAGGCACTCCACCTTAGTCGAGGCTAAGTAGTTGTGAGTAGCACCCGTGTCTATCATCGCCCGAATAGGCTTTCCATTCACTTTCATATTGGCGAATATTAAGGTCTTCTCTTATTTAAGAGGAGTCCCCTCATCCGCCTTCTTTTTCCCTTTCTTGGTGATTGTACATGGGTCCTTCTTCTTATGGATACCAGCACTAGTCTCCGCTAATGCCTCAAAAATAGAGCCAACAATTGTATAGAAGGCACCTACTGGTTCAGTCTGGCTGATATCATCTGAGTCGTCATCAGTCCCATCATCACAAGCATGATGGGCGTTCATCTGTGCATGTGGACATTTATTGTTCCAATGTGGTCTGCCGCAATGGAAGAATCCTGAAGAAGGCTTTCTCCCCTGGTCATTGTTGTTTGGTGCAACACTATTGCTTCCTGAGGAGGAAGCCTTAGATTTGGTTGCACTCCAATCTCCCTCACTTTTTCTAGGGCCACAATTGCTAGGCCGACCCCCTTTAAATCCCGCTCAGGCAGGCAGCTGAGGCATATCCTTGCAAGCTTCCACTTGATAGTCTCCAAGGCATTCAGTTGCTTGTATCACCTTGGGTCATAAGGTTTCAACCTTTCTAGGAAGGTGAAGAGCTTTTCTTTGT
This sequence comes from Nicotiana glauca, assembly GCA_026770625.1. Classification (NCBI taxonomy): domain Eukaryota; kingdom Viridiplantae; phylum Streptophyta; class Magnoliopsida; order Solanales; family Solanaceae; genus Nicotiana; species Nicotiana glauca. The sequence goes on along the minus strand of MU759386.1, from coordinate 121,676 downwards.
CCCCCCATGTCACATATGTTTAGCATGAGCGTAGAGAATTCCCGCACGTAGTCCCCCACTGATTTGGTCTAGCGAAGCTTCCATAGATTTCTCCTTGCGTTGTATTCAACATTTTCGGAGAAGAACTGTAGGCGTATGGCTGCCTTAAGTTCTGCCCATATCTCGAGAGCATCGTCACCGGCCCTGATGGCTTTGTACTTCACCCGCCACCAGAGTGTAGCATCACCCTGAATATACATGGCAGTAGTTGCTACCTTTTTAGCTTTTTCTAGGCCCCCCAACAGCATCGAAGTACTGTTCGATGTCAAAGATGAAGTTTCCACATCCTTGGCATTCCTAGCTCTACTATATGGCTTTGGTTGAGGAATTTTCAATTTTGTGTCACGGAAGCGGGGTTTACAGCGCCCCCAATTTGGTTTCCACCTCCTCGAAGCAGGCCCTGTAAAGAAACATTGATAACATTAAGCTGGTCTGTCAAGTTGTTAATAGTTTGTTGCATGTCAGTCACCATATCTTCCTCTTGTGCCCTGTAGGCTAAATCCTCGACACTCTTCTATTGGAGTCCCTTGAATTTGCCAAAAAATTTGGCTGCCTCTGTGGCTGCCGTTTACCGATTTCCTTCGAAGTCGAGACTGATGTTTTCTATGTCAACTTTTGCCTGGAGCAATCTGCGGTCCAGGTCGTCCAGCCTTTGCACTAGGCTGGTTCTTATTTCAAGCACCGTATCCACGATAGACCGTAATCCATCAACCATCTGTTCAAGCGTCGCAATGCGGTCCCCATGATTCACCATGGTCATAAATGGTGGTAATGACCATTCGTTCCCTCGTCTGATGTCGATCCTAGACTCTGACACCAACTGTTATGCGGTGCCTTCATGAGATTCCTTAGAAGGGCGATGTAAGGCTAAGCAATTGATGTCAGTGCAGTTATTATCTGCCAACTGAGATCCCCTCAGTATGCTGGACTAGATTGTCAGTGCCGTATGGGAAAACCAATGTCAAGAGCAGTTAAGAGAACATAAATGAGAATTGAGAATGAGAGAAAGCTTGATTGCATTAATGAAAGCTATTACAAAAAAAGAAACACGGTGTCGAGGGTGAGAGACACCAGTACAAAGAATTGTTTGCTTGCTAGAAAGTTTTGAATGCTAGCCTAATAATGCTTAAAAAAATAAACCAAAGCTACAAGACTAGACTTGACTAACTTAGAGAAACATAATAGAAGTACATAAAACTACTCTATATTTATAAGGAAAAAGACTTAGTTTTCTACAAGGCAGAAACAGGCTCGTTGTCAGCAGCATTGTCTTTGGCATCATGATCTGTTCATGTGGCGCTGGTGACATCAGGGGGAAGGTGTTAGGCACCTCCCAAGATCCACTAGTGTGGTTCCCGACCATGCTATAATTGTGACTTCACATAATCAAGTAAGCAATTAAGGGCTCAAATAGGAAGGATTCCCATACACATTGCAAATAAAGAGAGATAGACGAAAGCAAGTAAAAGGGAGGGGGTCCTAGGTTTTTGATTAATATGGATCACCCCACACAACACCCGATAACCATTTATACATGTGGTGTTATCACGTGGTCACCATATCCATATCTAGCCTTCTCACCCCGTTAAGGTATTAAAGCGCGGGATAGTATCATTACATAGTGCATGTTATTACCCGTCCCAATCCTATCAGTCCCGGAGGCATTGAGACCACTAGTCCTAAAGGGAAGGGAGTTGGGGCTTTTTCAGAGTTTTAAAAGGATAAAAGTCTAGGCGACAAGCAAAAATACATAAACAGTTAGGGGGAAACAAATAGCAATTAAAGCTGACACATGCCTCCTCACTTAAAAGAGCAAACATAGCATGACTTCAAATACTGGGTTGGTCTGAATTAAATTAAAAGCTTGGGTTGGGCTGATTCACCACATATTTCTCAGATGAGGAGTCCGAATTAGCCTTGTCTGGATGTAGTTTATCCAAATTGACGCAATTAATTACCTAATAGTTTGCCTAAGTGAGACCTGTAGGCATGACATCTAATAGAGCGTACTGATTTTAGGGAAAAGGTTGCTAGTTTTATAAACAAAAGATCTGCAGATTTTGATGACCTTATGACTAATTTTAGACTCGTAGATGAAATAGACGAAGTTGGTTCAGTTGATTAATCCTATAGGCATGATTTCTAGGCGTAATTGATTACAGAAATTCAAGAGTCCTATAGGCATGGTTTCTAGAGTGAAGTTGGTTATTTATTAAATCTATGATTGTTTGCCTAACAACATGTATATACAGAAGTACAGAAACCTAAGATCATGATTTCTATATGCAGAACTTATAGGCATAATTTCTAAAATGCAGAATGCAGAAAAACTTAAGGCATAATTTCTACGATGAAGATGTCCAGAACTTATAGGCATGATTTCTAAGAATGCAGAAGGCATGATTTCTAAGATGCAGAAGGCAGAAGGCATGATTTCTAAGATGCAGGAGAACTTGTAGGCATGAGTTTTATTAAAATGCAGAATGCGGAAATTATAAAAAACCTATAGGAAAGTTTTCTGCCCTTTGGCATTCATCCCCATCCCTTTCCACTAGCCATTCCCAATTGTTATTACACATTATTACATACCCAAATGAATTAGAAAAGAAAAGTAAAATTACATCAGAAGTTCCAGCTTTATCCAAACATCCTAATTCAGACTCAAAATCCAACAATATGAGATAAGCCAACTTCCAGGATCAGATTTCCAAAAGCCTTTCTCATATTTGGGATGTTTCAAAGTTCCCAAGAGTCTCAAAGGGCTCCGGGCAGTGCTTACACCCCAAAAACACTGCAGAATTAAGATCATAGTGTAGTTTGGAAATGTCAGTCCTCAGATGTCCAAGTTCAGATAGAACTCAAGGTCCCAAAGCAGGGCTCATAAGAGAGAGGCAGAACTTAAGAGTCTAAGAATAAGTGTAAGTGCATAGGGGAATTCAGAAAAGAGTTAGTTGGCTCGTGGTCATACCCAGCAAATGGGAATGCTGGCATACCCCTGACCAGCCGGTTAGCCAACTTAGGAGTTACGATCCATTATGGATCAGGTTATGGCCTGGGCAATAATTTAGGTACTGCCAGGCCAAGACCTTAACTCAAGCACATAGAAGGGAATAGGGATAGGGGTTCACAATAAAAAGAGTAAGGAAGGAACATAATTAGCATAGGTCATTGCATATGAGAAGTAAAGCAAACAAAAGTGTCGGAACTGTAAAGTAAACACATAGGGATGATGCAGAAAATAAGATGAAAAACATACCAGTTTCAAAGGAAAACAACTCAGAAAGCAGTAGTCCTGAGAGAGCCAAGTTGCAAACAAAGTGATTCCAAAAGATCTCAAGTAGAGTAGAGTGTTGATTTCTAAGCCGAAGTGCAAGAAAGTATGCAATTGGAAGTGTTTTTGTTCGTGTGAATCTCAATGCTTTTGTAAAGAGGGAAGACAAGTCTTTATATAGTTTTGAAAAAAAGCAGTACATAGGAAAAGAGTGCACGAACATGGAAATAGCAATCAATTAGTGTCAATTAAGACAACTGGACTCCTTTAATTAAGGAGTCTAGTTCAAACAGTTAGTCAAGGCAGAATAAGGAAAAGAAATCAGTTCAGTAAGGCTGATTGGGGCATAGAAACCACATAGTGCATAAACAAGGCCAAATACATAGTGGTTAATTAAGGATAGTTGGAATAACAGTGTATTTTATAAAAAAAATAGGGGATCAGTTTGAAAATCAACCAAGAGGATCCCAGATCCAATTGTGATCACAGGGAATCCAAAGTAACTAAGGAAAGAGTTACATGAATATGGAAATAATTAAAAATTAGTACAGAATTATAGAAGGAATACAAAAGATCATGTATTTAAGGAAAACATCACGAGCATGGGATTTTTACACAAAAAGACCAAGTAAACAGCCAGTAGAGTAAAAAGGGTTCAATCGAAAAAAATCAGTGACAAAGCATCAGCCTTATTAAAGGGATTTCAGAATCAATCACTCGGTTGGTGAAAACCTTTTGAAAGAAGAATTTTCTTATATATAAAGCGCATAGATAAAAAAAATAGTCGTTTTCTATAGAAAAAGAGTTTAACACTGCAAGTCTCAGCGTCACAAGCATAAGAGATTCAAGTTCAATTACAGGCTCATAGTGAGTCTGAAAGCCTAGGGTCCCAAAGTGGAACCCAAGTGCCACTTGTCAAAGAAACCCCCAAAACATAGGGTTTTGAATAGAGTCAGAGGTGAGAATACAAGGACATTGGGAGAGTCTTAGAAGCCCTTTCTCAAAGACTTATGAAAGACAAACATACACAATAGCAAGAACACTTATTCAAAGTCATGCTTGAGAAAACTTGGAATTTAAACAAGTTTCAAAAGAAAGAGATGATGTGAATTTAAAAAAAGTAGGTAAAACATGCTTAGAAGGAACATAAACAAACTCTGTAAGGTGAACAAAATCAAAGAGCTCAAGCATAAACACACATATAGCAAAGCATAAGGATTAATCAACGCGAATTAATCATGCGAGCAAAAATAGAAGAATCTTGCATAATAGAGAAGAGACAAGAGAGCAAACTCATGTGTGGTAAAAGAAAACAATCGAGTACAAGACACACATAATGAAAGAATGGGAGAATCAGAAAGGTATTTGAAGAAATCTTTTTTCAGAAATCCTAGAATCGGATTTGAGCAATTTTAAAAGGGAAATTTGGGAAAACTTTTTAAAAGTTGAGCAAAGACTAGGCATGTCACAGATTTAAAAAAAATAAGCAAGTACAGAACCTTAGACGGCTTAGGGGCTGAGAAAACCCTAGAGTGAGAAAGGTCTTGAGAAAAGTCGGATCCTGAGTCGAAGAGACTCATATTGCTCGAGCATGCTAGAATAATGGCTGAAGAGGCCATAGATCTACAGATCTGAGATAGTTCTAAAGAGAGCCATGGAATTCGGGCCTCCAAAATTCAAGTATCTTAGGTTTAATTGTGAGAGAGAGTGAGTACATGCCATCCATGGCCTGGAATGTCATGGATTCTGGTGGAAACATGGTAGAAACGCGGTAGGAGATGATTAGGGTTTTGGAGTGGGCTAGAGAGAGTTTGAGAGATGAAGAGTTCAAAGGCAGCGTATCTAATAGAATGGATTAGGGTTAGGTGGGTTAGGGAATTAAAAAAGGAAAGAAAGAATATCGGCCGTTGATCAAAAGGATCAACGACCTGGATTTAAAGGGAAGCCGGGTGGGTTAAAATTGGAATTGGGTTATTTTGATTTGGGGCAGTATTGGGGGTTAAATTGAGGTTAGAATTGAAAGGAAATGAGGCTATAATTGAAATAGAAACGGGCTAGGTGTTGAATAGCCAATTTTCCTCGTTTTATTTTATAAAATTTGAATAATGATCTTGGAATCAAATTAAAAGCACTGAACTAATTAGTAATATATAAATATTAATCCAAAAATAATGGAAATAATTTTATAATTGCAAAATGTTGTTAATTGTAAAATAGGCTATAATTGCGATTATAAGCAATTTAGCATTAGAAATACCAAATAAATTCGTAAAAATATACAAAAATCAATTTAATTATATTTTGGTGTAAATATAAGAATAAAATAAGTTAATCACAAAATGGATAATTTTTGGTGAATAATTACTTATTTTGTACTACTAAAAATGGGCAATAAATCGATTTTAAAATCTTAAAAAATTAGTTAAAATACCAAAAATCTTGGGCATGTTTATTTATGCAAATATATGTTATTTTGAAAATAAATAGGAAAAATTGGGTATCAACAGCTGCCACTCTTTACCCGGGAAGGATGAAAGAGTTGTCGGGTAAAGATATGATGGCCAATTTTGACCGAATGAAACGATTGAAGAATTTTGACTGAGCTCTAGTCCCTGAGCTTCCTACATATCCTTGGTCTTATAGGAATTAGGCCATATGTAGTTCAGGATCTATTGGCGGACTATGCCGATGGAGATATCCAAAGACGAATGCGATGTTCAAGTTGAGAAAGATGGTCGGAGTCTGATAGGCTGCGAGAACTGGAGCGGGACCGCTCCTGCTGAGATGGCCATTTCAAGCCGGTCTACCTACAAATGAATAATACCAACATATATTTTGCGTAAATTTAAATGTGATGCAAGTTCCCATTGGACCATGAATGTTGTCTTTGGACGGTTAGGATGACGTCCTCAGACCATGACGTCCTGGGCCATGAAGCGTATAATAAAGGATTCGCAGGCCATGAGATAATGTTCTCGGGCTATGAGAATGATGCCTTTGAATAATGATATGCAAAATATAAAATGGGGTCCTCAGTCCATGCATGGCATTCTTGGGCTATGAAAATGGTGCCTACGAACAATGATGCCTTTGGACGATTTGGCGATCTTTCAGCCCATGAAATACAGAAGTTGGCGATCTTTCAGCCGATGCAGGACGTAATGAAAGGGTGATGGTATTTCAGCCTTGGAAGATGGATAAAGAGCGATATTTCAGCCGATGCAGGATTTAAATAAAGGTGGCAATATTTCAGCCATGTAGACGTAAATAAAAGTGGCGATATTTCAGCCGATACGAGATTTAAATAAAGGTGGCGATATTTCAGCCATGCAGACATAAATAAAAGTGGCGATATTTCAGTCGATGCAAGAATTTAAATAAAGGTGGCGATATTTCAGCCATGTAGACGTAAATAAAAGTGGCGATATTTTAGTCGATGCAGGATTTAAATAAAGGTGGCGATATTTCAGCCACGCAGATTGAGGTAGAGCTTAACCTCAGAAGGCAGAAAGGTAGCCTTATGTGGTGCAAGAAATGCAGATGGATACAGAGCTTAGTCTCGGAAGGCAGAAAGGTAGACTTATGCAATGCAAGAAATGCATATGGAGATAGAGATTAGTCTCGAAAGGCAGAAAGGTAGCCTTATGCAACGCAGAGAAATGCAGGATTGAGGTAGAGCTTAACCTCGGGAGGTAGAAAGGTCACCTTATGTAATGTAGAGAAATGCAGGATGGAGGTAGAGTTTAACCTCGGAAGGCAGAATGGTAGCCTTATGCAATGCAGAAATAAAGGCGAATAGTAATGAAATCTCTTAGCTGATAAATGATAGCTGTTAGCTGATTATTGTATTGTGGTTGCTGGGGATGTCGCATACGGATGGCAATTGTAAATAGGTGATGATTTTGAGAGTCGTATTCCTGAAAAAGTATGAGTGTATAAATGTATTTGATGATTTTATGTCTTGGGTGCCTGTATCCAAAGAAAAATCGTGAGTTTTGTAAAAAGGGGAAGGTTAGTTCGTCTTCTTGTGGACTTCGCTCGTCCTACTCGACTCTTGTTTTCATTGGGGTAGCATCGCTAAACAAAGAAATTTTGATAGTAGTCATAATTGATTTAGTAAAATGTAACGTAAATACATAATTAAAAATAGTTTTCTTTAGATGAACCGATGACTGTGACGCGGTTCAAGGCATTGTAACCTCTCCTGCTTCGGAATTTTGAGGGTCCTCCTCAAAATTCTGCCCCAGTTTACTGGGTTGGTGCTTCTGACGGCTGCGCGTGATGAATGGATGAAAATCACTTCGGAATTTTGAGGGTCCTCCTCAAAATTCTGCCCCAGTTTCCAATGGGGGGAGGAATGAAAATTTTATTGAATTATGACCGAACCCATAGGGCTGCCTACGTATCCCCTCTTAGATGGGAATCAAGTCAGGCGTAGTCCAAATTACATCATAAAGAAATCATAAATGGCTACATATAATATCATTTGACTGCATCTGAATTGATCGACTTCGGCCAAACTTCTCCGTCCATTTCTGCAAGTATGAGGGCTCCTCTTGTTAGAACCCGGTGAACCATGTACGGACCCTGCCAGTTGGAAGAGAATTTCCTCATGGCTTCATCTTGATGTGGAAAGATTTTCTTCAATACTAGCTGTCCCGGTGTGAATCATCTCGGCTTGACTCTTTTGTTGAAGGCTCTGGACATTCTGTTTTGATAAAGTTGACCATGGAAAAATGCGTTCATTCTCGTCCCATCTATAACAGCTAACTGCTCGTAGTGACTCTTTACCCATCCTGCATCATCGAGTTTTGCTTCCTGTATGATCCTCAGGGAAGGAATTTCTACCTCGGCGGGAATGACTGCCTTTGTACCATAAACCAACATATAAGGAGTCACCCTGGTTGATGTGCGAACTGTGGTGCGGTACCCCAACAAAGCAAATGATAACTTCTCATGCCACTGTTTATGCCTTTCTATCATTTTCCTTAGTATCTTCTTGATATTCTTATTGGCCGCTTCTATAGCTCCATTCATCTGAGGTCTGTAGGTTGTAGAATTCTTGTGTTTGATCTTGAACGTTTCACATATCGCTTTCATCAGGTCACTATTAAGATTGGAACCATTGTCAGTAATGATTGACTCAGGGATGCCGAACCGGCAAACAATGCGGTTGCGGACAAAGTCTGCCACGACTTTCTTGGTCACTGCCTTGTATGATGCTGCTTCAACCTATTTGGTAAATTAATCAATTGCCACTAGAATGAACCTCTGCCCATGTCACGCCCCAAATTCGAGGGACATGACCGGCGCTCGACTGAGTAACCCCAGTCAAGCGGACCTAGGTGCCTTTCCTATCCCACGTGTTACCCCACATTTTTCATTACTTATTAATCAAGTGAAATAGCTAATTATAATTGGAACACCTTGTTACAAAAGCATACATAACATAGATAATCTTTAGCGTGGTTTACAACTTACATCGCCCAACTTACAAAATACATATTTACATAAGTTCTTAACTCACACTGCCTGTCTATGAAGACTCTAAAGATGAAAGAGGAATAATACAATACTTGCCGGCAACAAGGCTCTGGCTATACCTTTTACAAATACCAAAACAGGATCCCAAAAGACAAGAACAGAAGCGGCATGAGCCACGCAGGGCCCCGAAAGGAAAGGGACTCACCAATTCAGCTGGCATGAAGTAATGAGGAGCTACGGTCGGTGGACTGGAGTGCCTGCTATAGATCCACCTACAATCATAACACGAATGTAGTGCCCCCGACAAAAGGGACGTCAGTGCATTTGAATTGTACTGGTATGTATGAACAAACTTGGTCCAAGTAAACTCAAACCACATATAAGTAGGAAACAATAATTGATGTTTGGCTTGATTGAAGAGGAGAGTTTGTAAACTTGTTTGGCTTGATTGTGGAAGGAACAATCAAAGCCAAACAAGTTTACAAACTCTCCTATTTTCCCCTTCCACAATTTCACTTCAATAGCCTCACAGTTTGCTCATATTTTGTTTCAATAGTGATTTCGATCACTTTCCACCCTTATTACCTCAGCCACCCTTATTACCTCGGCCACCCTTATCACTACAACCCGCACCTTATTACTTCGTGTTGCGGTGCACACCCCGATCCCACCGTACAGTTTCAATCCACAAACAACACAACAACAACAAACAATTCACTAAGGTCAACAACAATACTTCTCAAGAATTAGCAACAACAATATTACAAGTGTTTCCATAACCATCGATACTATTTCCATCATATTCAACAACCCATATACGTTTAACGTCACATTGGTAATTGCCCACAACAAGCCATGGATATTGTTACCATAGTTATTCCAGTTACACTAGTCACAATTTCCTTTAGTCATTTATTCCTCAATTACAACCACATAACACAATCACAATGTACCAATAACAAGAATTCATAAGTAATTTATGTACATATCACCTACCAAGCATACGTACATCAAACGAGGCAATTTTACAAGAATCAAAGTTAGCCATACATACCTGGAGCTGAATTCCTTTCTAATTCCTACTTCCAATTCACCAAAATAATCTTGCAACGTCAATATAGTACACAAATTAATACACATAACATAGAATTGAAGTTCACAATTGCTACTTAAACTTATTTAGGTTACTTTGAACACTCATTTCCCCTACCCAATTCCTCTTACTAGATTTTAGGGTTTAATAGACATGCGTGAATAATTTCAACCATTATTTCAAAGACTAATGCATGAGACTCCCCCTCTTAGTTTAAACCATAAATTCAATGGGAGAAGTTAGGGATTTTACCTGTAAGGAAAAGGGGTATGAAGATAAGCTTGAAATTCCCCGGCCCGGATGGTTTGGAAGAACCAAATTTTGGAGAAGATGACTTTCTCTCTCAAGACCCCATCTTCCTCTCTCTTAATTTGTTCTGCAAGATTGTTAAAATGAGGGGGTTGAGGTGTTTTATTGAAAAGGGGTCGGGTTTTAAGATTTAGAAAAATAGAAGCTTGAGAAAATCTGCGGTCGCATTCTGCGATCACAGAATGAAAATGTGGTCCGCAGATTGGACCACAAAAATGCGCCCAAAACCTTGAAGTTCTGCCTGGGTTTGCGACAGGAATGCGGTCCGCATTCCTGTTATGCGGTCGCATTTTGCACTGCAGAATTGACCTCCATAAATCCTTGAGGAATTTATGCGATGATTATGCGGTCCGCATATTGATTATGCGATCGCATAATGGACCGCATTTTCAACATCAATTTTGACAATCCTTTTGCTTCACTCTACGGCAGAAATGCGGTCCGCATAGCTGATCTGCGACCGCATTCTGGACCGCAGAATGACAATTTTCTGAAAAATCGATTCTTTTGATTTTTAAGTACAAAGTCAGTAAAAAGGGTCCGAACAGAATTCTACACATTCCTAACACATATTCAGACCTTGGCACTACGGGCTACTAGGTTTTAAGCACAAAATTTTACGGAGCCTTACAACCCATTTGATGCGGCAGGCTCGATAGGTCCGATAATATCCATCCCCCAAGCGGCGAACGGCCATAGCGAGCTTGTTGCACTAAGCTCATTTGGAGGCACCTTTATCATTTCTATGTGTAACTAACAGCGATGGCATTTTCAGACATACTGGATACAGTCCGTTTCCATAGTCATCCAAAAATATCTAGCTTGGAGTATTTTTTTGGCTAAGACAAAACCGTTCATATGTGGGTTGCAGGTTCCTGCATGAATTTCTTCCAATAGCCTGGATGTTTCCTTTGCGTTGACACACCTTAACAATCCCAAATTGGGAGTTCTCCTATACAGGATTCCTCCGCTGTGGAAGAAATTATTGGATAACCTTCGAACTGTGCGCTTCTGAGTTGCGTTTGCAAGCTCTGGATATTCTCCTATTGCCAAATATTCCTTGATATCGTGAAACCAGGGTTTCCCATCCGCTTCTTCCTCTACATGAGCGCAGTAAGATGGCTGATCATAAATCTTTACCAGGATAGGATCAATGAAATTCTTATCTGGATGCTGAATCATAGAGGATAGGGTAGCCAATGCATCGGCAAACTCATTCTAAACTATAGGGACATGTTGAAACTCTGTCTTTGTAAATCTCTTCCTTAAATCCTATACATGATGTAGATAAGGGAGTATCTTGAAATTCTTGGTTGCCCATTCTTCTCGGACCTGATGTATAAGCAGGTCCGAATATCTGATTACTAGCAACTCATGAACATTCATGTCAATGGCCAACTTGAGCCCTAAGATGCAGGCTTCGTATTCGGCCATGTTGTTGGTGCATCGGAATCTGAGCTCCGCAGACACTGGATAATGCTGACAAGTTTTTGATACTAGAACTGCTCCTATGCCAACTCCTTTAAAGTTTGCTGCCCCATCGAAAAACATACTCCAACTGTCATAGGATTCTACAATGTCTTCTCCTATGAAAGATATCTTTTCTTTGGGAAAATACGTATTTAGAGGCTCGTATTCTCCGTCCACGGGATTTTCAGCAAGATGATCTGCCAGTGCTTGTCCTTTGATTGCCTTCTAAGTCATGTAAACAATGTTAAATTCACTCAGCAGGATTTGTCACTTGGCTAGCTTGCCTATGGTCATGGGCTTTGGAAAGATCTACTTTAGCGGATTCATCCTCTATATGAGATAAGTAGTATAGGCACAAAAATAATGCCTCAACTTCTGAGCTACCCAAGTCTGAGCACAACAGGTGTGCTCTAATAGAGAATACTGGGCCTCATATGGGGTGAACTTCTTGTTGAGATAGCAGATGGCCTGCTCCTTTCTCCCTATTTCGTCATGTTTTCCTAGAACACAAACGAATGCTCCCTCCAATACCGCAAGCTAGAGCAATATGGGTCTTCCTGGCTCGGGCGGAACCAAAACTGGCGGTGTTGACTGGTATTCCTTGATTCTTTTTATGGCTTTCTGACAGTCATTAATTCATTTGGTAGTGGCATCTTTCTTCAACATCTTAAAGATTGGCTCAAAAATGACAGTGGATTGAGCTATGAACTGGCTGATGTAGTTGAGTCTCCCTAGAAAACTCATCATGTCCTTTTTGTTCTTTGGCGGTGGCAACTTTTGATGGATCCAGTTCTATTCCTTGGCGACTTACGATGAACCCAAGTAGTTTTCTGGCAGGAAGCTCGAATGCACACTTAGCGGGGTCAGCTTCAGATTGTACCTTCTCAGTCTGTTAAAGAATTTCCTCAGATATTCCATGTGTTCAGTGGCTCTTTTGGATTTGATGATGACGTCGTCTACATACACCTCGATCTCTTTGTGTATCATTTCATGGAAGATAGTAGTCATGTCCCTCATGTAAGTGGCCCCAACATTCTTTAAACCAAACGACATCATCTTGTGACAATACATCCCCCATGGCGTAATGAAAGCCATTTTCTCTGCGTCTTCCTCATCGATCCATGTCTGATGATACCCAGTGAAAAAATCAACGAATGACTGCAATTCATGCTTGGCGTAGTTATCAATTAAAATGTGTATGTTTGGCAGGGGGAAGTCATCTTTCGGACTGGCCCGGTTGAGATCCCAGTAGTCGACACAGACTCTAACCTTCCCGTCCTTCTTCGATACTGACACGATATTGGCTAACCATGTTGGATACTCTACTACCTTGAGAACCTTGGCTTTGACTTGCTTGGTGACTTCTTCCTTGATTTTCGAACTCATGCCAGGTTTGAACTTCCTGAGCTTCTTCTTTACCGGGGGACATGTCGGATCGGTTGGCAGTTTGTGAGCTACAATAGATGTACTGAGACCAGCCATATCATCATACGACCAGGAGAATATGTCCTCATATTCCCTTAGAAATTCCGTATACTCTTTCTTTTCTGATGGTGACAGACGGACACTGATGCGCGTTTCTTTGACATTCTATGTATTTCCCAAGTTAACAACCTCAGTCTTGTCCAGATTGGACTTAGGTCTATTCTCAAAATCCTTAACCTCTTTAACAACCTCTTCTGGTATATCATCCTCTTCTGAGTCTATATCCATTTGTTGCATTGTCACGTTGCAAGTCACAATCGTCAGTTCATCAAGATAAGTAATAGTAATGATGTGTAAATAAAGTAAAACGATAAAAAGTAATAAGAGCAAGATTTATAAGAAACTGAAATGCTTTGACAAATTTCATAATTGTTTCGAACATTATAGTTCTTATTTCGAAATTAAAATGCGGAAAAAAAGTCAACTAGCAAAAAAAATGAAGATGATGCATGGTGCTTTGTTGAGCCTTGCTACCCCGAAGCTTTTCGGGCCCTGGTGGTTCTGATGGACCAATTGTTGAGGCGTGCTCCTCGGCTTACGGCTTTTATGGAAGGGTCTTCCTCCCCCTCCTCCTTGAAAATGACACAACAGTCCATATTATCACCTTCCAAAAACAAATTCCTCATTGCCGCCAGTGTTTCATCTTCTTTCGACCCATATATAACATCGACTGGCTGGAAAGTCTGCTCCAGGTGAGGTATCGGATTCTCCAGCAGGTAGTAGGGACTGCGCCATAGTGGCGATCAGTGGTTGAACTCCTCCCCAGTGTATTCATATCCCAAACCAAAAGTGGTACCATGTTTCTTCAGTTTGATAGGTTTGGTGATTTCCTCGAGGTTCTTGCCGAGTCCCTTGCCAGGTTCGTATCCACACCAATTCAGTATACTTGCAATTTTTTTATCCCACTATTTATCCTTGTCCACGGCGTTGACTCTCTCAATGTGATGGTAGGTTTCTCCGCCTATCTTCCTTCTTCCTCCGATTGCCAGGATGGTCTGGCAACTGTATATGGGATTGCTACCATCGCCATGAATAATCACCTCTTGGTGATTCCATTCAAATTTCACTTCCTGGTGTAGGGTTGATGCTATATCTCCAGCGGCATGGATCCAGGGTCATCCCAATAGCAAGTTTTAAGATGCCGATATGTCTATTACTTGAAAACAACATCGAACCAAGTTGGTCCCATTTGCAGACACAAAATAATTTCCCCAATAGTGGACCTTTGGGAACCATCGAAAGCTTTGACATTGATGGCTCCATCCTTGATCTCATGCAGGCTCTTCCCTAATGTTCTAAGAGTTACTAACAGACAAATATTGAGGATGTACCATCCGTCAATCAGAATTCTGGTCATAAAATAATCCTTGCACTGTGCAATGATGTACAATGCTTTGTTATGGCTTAGCCCTTTCGGCGGCAGCTCATCTTCGTGGAAAGTGATGTTGTGACTTTCCAATACTTTTCCTACCATGTTTGTCATTTCTCCTCCAGTTATTTTGCTAGGTACATACGCCTCACTCAGTATCTTCAACAAGGCATTCTTATGTCCATCGGATCTTAGTAGCAGAGCTAGGATGGAGATTTGTGCCGATGTTTTATTTAGTTGATCAATGACTGAGTAATCCTTTGCTTGTATCTTCCTCCAGAATTCATAAGGCCTAGTTTCAATAGGTCGTCCAGAGGCCTACTTACTTGATTTAGCTAAATGTTCCGGAGTATAAACCCTGTCGGTACTTGTCATACCCTGTGCCGCAACCGCTTCTCCGGTTTTGGCTTTTCCTTTTCTCCTTGCTTTGGTTGTGTAATCCTAGGGAATGGTCTTCGTATGGAATGGAGCTATGATTGATATTGCCACTGGGATGGGTACACTTGCTTTGGGATGTAACACAGCTACTTCAAATGGTACAGGTGCCTTTGGGGACCCAAACTCGACCTCAATTGTTCTTGGCGTCTTTGTAGAAGATGGTGTTTCAAGATTAAGTGGTATGGACATGTTCACTTTAGCTTTTTCAGATGGCTGGATTTGGACTACAATTAGATTAAGTGTGACTGTTGGTTTCTTTGGCTCGTCACCTTCAGCGATCAATCTGATCGATCCTTCAGGGTCCCAATCATCTTCTATCTCAATCATGTGAACGCCTCCACCTTTGTGGTCAGGCAGGGGGTTGTTGCGAACATTAGGAGCAGGCTCCTTTGCCACGATAATCTTGTTATCAATCAAATCCATTTTGTTTGGGTTTATCTAGTGGGAAGGATTTTATGGAGTTATAGTAGGGATAGGGGTGACGTAACCAGTAGCTTTAAGCCTTTCATACAGGTAGTCGATTGGTTTGGCAATGGCGGTGTATTTTTTGGGAGGTCTGCGGTCGAAGTTTGGTTGAGGTCTAGGGTAATTTTGGCGGGGTTATTGATAGTGAGCTTGTTGGGTATTGTAGGCTTGGTAGACGTGTGTGGGTAGGGAGTATTTGGGTAAAGTAGGCTGATATGTAGGAGGTGGAGATATTTGGTAAGTAGGTGGTGGAGCTTGGTAAGAGGGCAAATGTGCTTGGTAATTTGAGGTAGGTTGCTATGTAGGAGGGGGTATTGGATATGTTTGGTATTTTATTGGGGATTTTTTTCTCTGTACAACCATCACGGCACCCACATCCCTTTTTTTGGATGTGCCACCAGACTGTAGAGCCTTTTTTACTTTTAATACCTTCCTCGATCCTCTCCCCTAGATTGATGATGTCGAAAAATTTCTGGCCTTCAATCAACATCAACCTTTCGTAGAATGTTGGGTCTTAGGCCCGGACGAAAAACTTGTTCATTTGTTCCTCTTCTAAAGTCGGTCTGACATTAGCGGCTTCTGATCTCCAACGAGTAGCATACTCGCGGAATGTCTCCATGGGTTTCTTTTTACAAGTTCTGGATGTAGAACATATCTGGTGCATTCTCCGTGTTGAATCTGAACCTGTCTATGAAATCGGATATTATACTTACCTAGTTCGACCACTTCTTCGGGTCTTGGCTAATGTACCAAGATGGAGCATCCCCTTTTAGACTACTCATAAAGAGCTTCATGCGAACCTTTTCATCTTTTGCTACTCTGACCAGTTTGTCGCAGTATGTCCTTAAATGAACTCTGGGATCCCCGGTACTATCGAACATCTCGAACTTGGGAGGTTTGCACCCCTCCGATAGTTCGATATCTTGTTGAATGCAAAGGTCTTCGTAATTCAGTCCTTCGATCCCCTTGCTTCCTTCAACACCCTGGACTCGGCTAGTCAGCTTCTTGAGTTCTGCGGCCAGATTCTTGATAAGAGAGTCTTTGCCGTCAGACTCGGGCATGCTCAAGGTGGGCTGAATGGGGTGTGGTATGGTTTCCACATAGATGGGGTGTTGTGGTGATGATCATTTGTAGAGTTTAGCAGTTCAGGGATGAGCAGTGGGGTGTTGCTTGAAGTGTGGCATGTGTTGCAGTAATGATGGGGAATGGGTTGGTTTTGTGGTTTCAGGATATTTTGAGGAGGTGTGGGGTTTTGAGTGTTGGGGAAGTTGACATCTGGGGTAGTCGACACAGAGTCTAACCTTCCCGTCCTTCTTCGGTACTGACACGATGTTGGCTAACCATGTTGGATACTCTACTACATTGAGAACCTTGGCTTTGACTTGCTTGGTGACTTCTTCCTTGATTTTCGAACTCATGCCAGGTTTGAACTTCCTGAGCTTCTTCTTTACAGGGGGACATGTCAGATCGGTTGGCAGTTTGTGAGCTACAATAGATGTAATGAGACCAGCCATATCATCATACGACCAGGCGAATATGTCCTCATATTCCCTTAGAAATTCCGTGTTCTCTTTCTTTTCTGATGGTGACAGACGGACACTGATGCGCGTTTCTTTGACATTCTATGTATTTCCCAAGTTAACAACCTCAGTCTTGTCCAGATTGGACTTAGGTCTATTCTCAAAATCCTTAACCTCTTTAACAACCTCTTCTGGTATATCATCCTCTTCTGAGTCTATATCCATTTGTTGCATTGTCACGTTGCAAGTCACAATCGTCGGTTCATCAAGATAAGTAATAGTAATGATGTGTAAATAAAGTAAAATGATAAAAAGTAATAAGAGCAAGATTTATAAGAAACTGAAATGCTTTGACAAATTTCATATCGAACATTATAGTTCTTATTTTGAAATTAAAATGCGGAAAAAAAGTCAACTAGCAAAAAAAAAATGAAGATGATGCATGGTGCTTTGTTGAGCCTTGCTACCCCGAAGCTTTTCGGGCCCTGGTGGTTCTGATGGACCAATTATTGAGGCGTGCTCCTCCGCTTACGGCTTTTATGGAAGGGTCTTCCTCCCCCTCCTCCTTGAAAATGACACAACAGTCCATATTATCACCTTCCAAAAACAATTTCCTCATTGCCGCCAGTGTTTCATCTTCTTTCGACCCATATATGACATCGACTGGCTGGAAAGTCTGCTCCAGGTGAGGTATCGGATTCTCCAGCAGGTAGTAGGGACTGCGCCATAGTGGCGACCAGTGGTTGAAATCCTCCCCAGTGTATTCATATCCCAAACCAAAAGTGGTACCATGTTTCTTCAGTTTGATAGTTTGGTGATTTCCTCGAGGTTCTTGCCGAGTCCCTTGCCAGGTTCGTATCCACACTAGTTCAGTATACTTGCAATTTTTTTATCCCACTATTTATCCTTGTCCACGGTGTTGACTCTCTCAATGTGATGGTAGGTTTCTCCGCCTATCTTCCTTCTTCCTCCAATTGCCAAGATGGTCTGGCAACTGTATGTGGGATTGCTACCATCGCCATGAATAATCACCTCTTGGTGATTCCATTCAAATTTCACTTCCTGATGTAGGGTTGATGCTATATCTCCAGCGGCATGGATCCAGGGCCATCCCAATAGCAGGTTTTAAGATGCCGATATGTCTATTACTTGAAAATCAACATCGAACCAAGTTGGTCCCATTTGCAGACACAAAATAATTTCCCCAATAGTGGACCTTTGGGAACCATCGAAAGCTTTGACATTGATGGCTCCATCCTTGATCTCATGCAGGCTCTTCCCTAATGTTCTAAGAGTTACTAACAGACAAATATTGAGGATGTACCATCCGTCAATCAGAATTCTGGTCATAAAATAATCCTTGCACTGTGCAATGATGTACAATGCTTTGTTATGGCTTAGCCCTTTCGGCGGCAGCTCATCTTCGTGGAAAGTGATGTTGTGACTTTCCAATACTTTTCCTACCATGTTTGTCATTTCTCCTCTAGTTATGTTGCTAGGTACATACGCCTCACTCAGTATCTTCAACAAGGCATTCTTATCTCCATCGGATTTTAGTAGCAGAGCTAGGATGGAGATTTGTGCCGATGTTTTATTTAGTTGATCAATGACTGAGTACTCCTTTGCTTGTATCTTCCTCCAGAATTCATAAGGCCTAGATTCAATAGGTCGTCCAGAGGCCTGCTTACTTGATTTAGCTAAATGTTCCGGAGTATAAACCCTGTCGGTACTTGTCATATCCTGTGCCGCAACCGCTTTTCCGGTTTTGGCTTTTCCTTTTCTCCTTGCTTTGGCTGTGTAATCCTAGGGAATGGTCTTCGTATGGAATGGAGCTATGATTGATATTGCCACTGGGATGGGTACACTTGCTTTGGGATGTAACACAGCTACTTCAAATGGTACAGGTGCCTTTGGGGACCCAAACTCGACCTCAACTGGTCTTGGCGTCTTTGTAGAAGATGGTGTTTCAAGATTAAGTGGTATGGACATGTTCACTTTAGCTTTTTCAGACGGCTGGATTTGGACTACAATTGGATTAAGTGTGACTGTTGGTTTCTTTGGCTCGTCACTTTCAGTGATCAATCTGATCGATCTTTCAGGGTCCCAATCATCTTCTATCTCAATCATGTGAACGCCTCCACCTTTCTGGTCAGGCAGGGGGTTGTTGCGAACATTAGGAGCGNAACCTCTTCTGGTATATCATCCTCTTCTGAGTCTATATCCATTTGTTGCATTGTCACGTTGCAAGTCACAATCGTCGGTTCATCAAGATAAGTAATAGTAATGATGTGTAAATAAAGTAAAATGATAAAAAGTAATAAGAGCAAGATTTATAAGAAACTGAAATGCTTTGACAAATTTCATATCGAACATTATAGTTCTTATTTTGAAATTAAAATGCGGAAAAAAAGTCAACTAGCAAAAAAAAAATGAAGATGATGCATGGTGCTTTGTTGAGCCTTGCTACCCCGAAGCTTTTCGGGCCCTGGTGGTTCTGATGGACCAATTATTGAGGCGTGCTCCTCCGCTTACGGCTTTTATGGAAGGGTCTTCCTCCCCCTCCTCCTTGAAAATGACACAACAGTCCATATTATCACCTTCCAAAAACAATTTCCTCATTGCCGCCAGTGTTTCATCTTCTTTCGACCCATATATGACATCGACTGGCTGGAAAGTCTGCTCCAGGTGAGGTATCGGATTCTCCAGCAGGTAGTAGGGACTGCGCCATAGTGGCGACCAGTGGTTGAAATCCTCCCCAGTGTATTCATATCCCAAACCAAAAGTGGTACCATGTTTCTTCAGTTTGATAGTTTGGTGATTTCCTCGAGGTTCTTGCCGAGTCCCTTGCCAGGTTCGTATCCACACTAGTTCAGTATACTTGCAATTTTTTTATCCCACTATTTATCCTTGTCCACGGTGTTGACTCTCTCAATGTGATGGTAGGTTTCTCCGCCTATCTTCCTTCTTCCTCCAATTGCCAAGATGGTCTGGCAACTGTATGTGGGATTGCTACCATCGCCATGAATAATCACCTCTTGGTGATTCCATTCAAATTTCACTTCCTGATGTAGGGTTGATGCTATATCTCCAGCGGCATGGATCCAGGGCCATCCCAATAGCAGGTTTTAAGATGCCGATATGTCTATTACTTGAAAATCAACATCGAACCAAGTTGGTCCCATTTGCAGACACAAAANCAAATCCATTTTGTTTGGGTTTATCTAGTGGGAAGGATTTTATGGAGTTATAGTAGGGATAGGGGTGACGTAACCAATAACTTTAAGCCTTTCATACAGCTAGTCGATTGGTTTGGCAATGGCGGTGTATTTTTTGGGAGGTCTGCGATCGAAGTTTGGTTGAGGTCTAGGGTAATTTTGGCGGGGTGATTGATAGTGAGCTTGTTGGGTATTGTAGGCTTGGTAGACGTGTGTGGGTAGGGAGTATTTGGGTAAAGTAGGCTGATATTTAGGAGGTGGAGATATTTGGTAAGTAGGTGGTGGAGCTTGGTAAGAGGGCAAATGTGCTTGGTAATTTGAGGTAGGTTGCTATGTAGGAGGGGGTATTGGATAGGTTTGGTATTTTATTGGGGATTTTTTTCTCTGTACAACCATCACGGCACCCACATCCCTTCTTTTGGATGTGCCACCAGACTGTAGAGCCTTTTTTACTTTTAATACCTTCCTCGATCCTCTCCCCTAGATTGATGATGTCGAAAAATTTCTGGCCTTCAATCAACATCAACCTTTCGTAGTATTGTGGGTCTTAGGCCCGGACGAAAAACCTGTTCATTTGTTCCTCTTCTAAAGTCGGTCTGACATTAGCGGCTTCTGATCTCCAACGAGTAGCATACTCGCGGAATGTCTCCATGGGTTTCTTTTTACAAGTTCTGGATGTAGAACATATCTGGTGCATTCTCGGTGTTGAATCTGAACCTGTCCATGAAATTGGATATTATACTTACCTAGTTCGACCACTTCTTCAGGTCTTGGCTAATGTACCAAGATGGAGCATCCTCTTTTAGACTACTCATAAAGAGCTTCATGCAAACCTTTTCATCTTTTCCTACTCTGACCAGTTTGTCGCAGTATGTCCTTAAATGAACTCTGGGATCCCCGGTACTATCGAACATCTCGAACTTGGGAGGTTTGCACCCCTCCTATAGTTCGATATCTTGTTGAATGCAAAGGTCTTCGTAATTTAGTCCTTCGATCCCCTTGCTTCCTTCAACACCCTGGACTCAGCTAGTCAGCTTCTTGAGTTCTGCGGCCAGATTCTTGATAAGAGAGTCTTTGCCGTCAGACTCGGGCATGCTCAAGGTAGGCTGAATGGGGTGTGGTATGGTTTCCACATAGATGGGGGTGTCGTGGTGATGATCATTTGTAGAGTTTAGCAGTTCAGGGATGAGCAGTGGGGTGTTGCTTGAAGTGTGGCATGTGTTGTAGTAATGATGGGGAATGGGTTGGTTTTGTGGTTTCAGGATATTTTGAGGAGGTGTGGGGTTTTGAGTGTTGGGGAAGTTGACATCTGGGGTAGTGAGGGAAAATGACAAGCTTGCGAAATTCCGAACTTGGTCCAGTTCTTCCTAAAATTTCAGTAACTTCTGTTCGAGCTGGGAGGCACTTTCCTTGGAAACCTGAATACCCTGAGAAGTCTCTACCCTTTCAACCGAACTCTCCTTACTGATGTTGCTCAAATCTTCCATTTTTCCCTTGTTCATGTTTCTGATAGGACTCAGAGGAGGAGGAGGTGGAGGGCCCTTAGATATTGTGGAATATGATGACCATGCCAGAGTGCACAAACTAAATTTAGGGGAAAAGGAATAAAACAAAAAGTAAAAACAAAAGGTAACAAGTTAGTGTGGATCATGGGAAGAAAACATTGCAGTATTTAAACACATAGTGCAAGAATATAAATCGTGTCCTAATTTGGGAGCCTGAGGTAGGCCTAGAGACAAGTTAATTTGGAGAACATATAATGCTAAATGCCTCATTTTATTGATAAAAAATAAGATGAATCCCAAAATGACACTAAAAATTGCGAAAAATAAAAATGTCACTAATGGCCATTGGCCTTATTATATTCAAAGCAAAGAAAAGGCTCCTAACTACTTGGTCCCAGAAGGACCTTTCCCAGACTCAGCATCTTTGGCTCCATCGAACAGCTTCACCAGCTCACGCAGTCCCAGTAGCAAGTAGGCTCTAGCCAAGTGTCCTCCTTCATTAACTTCAGCATTCCGGCAGTTTTCAATCCTCTGGATGAACTTCCTTTCTAGCTCCACTAAACCCCGCTCCAAATACCCCAGCCGCTTGTTGGCGCTGACAGCTATATCTTTCCATTCTTCAATCAGCTTTTGATGGGCTTCTTGAATTTCCTTATGCTCACTCTCGCATTCTCGAATCCTCTTGCGCAATTGGTTGTATTTAACCTGTACTTCAGCCTTTTCGTCGATGACCCTGTGACCTCGAACAAACCCGGGTTGTCCTAACCCACCATGATCGTCTTCCAACCAACTTGGATAGTATGGAGTATAACCAGCATGGTACCTATCTGGTTCTATGGAATCCTCCCAAGATGATTTTGCAATGCCATATGTGTTGATCTTGACACTTGTATAGACTATCGTCGTCTTGAAAGTCGGCCCTAAAGTGACTCATTTTGTTGACCCTTGGTATAACCTGCCTTCTTTCTGCCTATCTCATGGCTCGGAGAGGGACATAGGGATAAGTTCCTCTTAGACCAATGAGTATAAGAAACGGAGCATCCTGAGATCGGACAATGAACTCTTCAGTAGGGAACCATTCAAACATCTATTACACTTGGTCCTCTTTCAGGTTCTCAAGCAACTCTACCCACCCTTTAGCGTCTTGGCTGATGTAAGGCGATATGACCATCCCAGTCTCTGCATAAAATCTCTTGTCGATATTCACCCCATTGGAGGTGCTCCATGAGCTAGAGTTGGAGCAGTACGTTACAACCCTCAAAGTGTTTGGCCCCTTGTTGACATTTTTCTAGGGCTCGGTACATATCCGCAACGATCATAGGTACTATACTAAAAGGCTGCCCGCCAATTCCTTCCATTAAAGTCTTGGTGACCATGGCAAGTCTAGTATAGATCCTAGCCTTCTTCGTAGGAAACACTATCATCCCCAAAAAGCAGAACATAAAGACGAAGACTCTTCTGTGGATGTGCCCCAATGATGTGAGGGCGAATTCATCTGGGTAAGTGCGGTAAGACTCGCTATGGCCATATCTCTCGCACAGATAGTCGAAAGGAATGTAGGAATCCCTCAAACATGTCAGGTATGTGTTCTTCTTTAGTCCCATCATTTTGAGAAAACCCCTACCCTTGCAATTTTTCGGCATAAGCAAACCTGGAGTCTCCCATGGAATACCAGCTAATCCTCTCATTTCCTCGAGCAAAGGTGTCATTTCAAGGCCCCCGAAGTGGAACACAAATCTGTCGGCATCCCAGAATGAAGTTGCAGCCTCTATGATTTTGTTGTCGGGTCAGATTTCCAAAAGAGAAGGCAAATTCCCCAAATATTTGCGGATGAGTGTCTGATCACTGGAGTGAAGGTCTTCCCACCAGCTTAGCAACCGTGGGTGGATGTTGGTTACTATGCTGAATCTGGGGACTTCGTGCCTCATTTTCTGCAAAACAAAGTGTTAGACCCTTACCCCCGCCAGACTCGACTATTTAAACCAATAATTAGTATAAAAGCATGTAGTTCTCCAAATAAATACATAGAATATGGTGGTGTCCGTTTGGGTTTCAAGAAAAACCGATGGACTTTGGACAAGGCTATCTTAAAGATTCATTAAGCGGATAACATAACCGACTCGGCTAGGTTTGACAGTGATACATGCATAGTTTAAACAGAGTAAGATTTCTATGGGGTATTAGACTGGTACCCTTGAGCGGACAACTCAAGAGGGAAAGGCACGGAACCATCGACTACACCGCTGATCGATTGGTTTTACCGCAAATACGCCATTGCCAAATTTAGGGGGTGATAATATTGGAAGGGCACAACCACTCATTATAAGCGTTGTTGTGGTATTTTGTTTGGCACGAGTGGAATATGATGTTGAAGATGCAATTACAAGAGTGAAACAAGTGTCATGTATTTGCACATTCATAAAGTAATGATTACAATAATTCTCATAATTACAACAGTATTGAAGGAAAGCATTAACGGAAAGCGTTAAAAGAAAAAGAAACGAAGAGCCAAGTCAGTTTCATAGAAGAAGCGATAAACACATTAAGTAAAGGCAAATAAAAAAACAATAAAGTCACAGTAACATGAAATGGTAAAAGCCTTAAAGAAAATCCCCAGCAGAGTCTCCATGTTGTCGATACCTCCTTTTTCTAAAGGTGAAATCGGGTTTATGATATTTGGGCGGACAACTCTATTCCCTTTGGGAATTTGGGTTTGAGATTTAGAAGAGTCGGCACTTAATGATTAAGTGCATTAGGATACTAAGAAAATTAAAAGAAAAGAAGAACCAGAGAATGGGTAAGGGCTTGAAATTATCTCAGGGGGAAGGTATTAGGCACCCCCCAAGATCCACTAGTGTGGTTCCCGGCTATACTACAATTGTGACTTCACATAATCTAGTAAGCAATTAAGGGATCAAATAGGAGGGATTCACATACAACATTCCCAATAAAGTTAAAACTTGAGAAAGGTAGAGAGGGCAGAAATTTTATGAAAGATTCAGACAATTTAAGAGAGATAGACGAAAGCAAGTAAAAGGGAGGGGGGTCCTAGGTTTATGATTCAGATGGATCACCCCATACAACACCCGATAACCATTAATACACGTGGTGTTATCGCGTGGTCATCATATCCATATCTACCCTTTCCACCCTGTTAAGGTATTAAAGCACGAGATAGTATCGTTACATAGTGTATGCTATTACCCGTCCCAATCCTATCAGTCCCCGAGGCATTGAGACCATTAGTCCTAAAGGGAAGGAAGTTGGGGCTTTTTCAGAGTTTCAAAAGGATAAAAGTCTAGGCGAAAAGCAAAAACACATAAACAGTTAGGGGGGAAACAAATAGCAATTAAGGCTCACACATGCCTCCTCACTTAAAAGAGCAAACATAGCATGACTTCAAATATAGTTTTGGTCTGAATTAAATTGAAAGCATGGGCTGGGCTGATTCATCAAATATTTCTCAGATAAGGAGTCCAAATTAGCCTTGTCTGGATGTAGTTTATCCAAATTGACGCAATTAATTACCTAATAGTTTGCCTAAGTGAGACCTGTAGGCATGACATCTAATAGAGCGCACTGATTTGAGGGAAAAGTTTGCTGGTTTTATAAACAAAAGATCTGCAGATTTTGACGACCTTATGACTGATTTTAGACTCGTAGATGAAATAGACGAAGTTGGTTCAATTAATTATTCCTATAGGCATGATTTCTAGGCGTAATTGATTACGGAAATTCAATAGTCCTATAGGCATGGTATCTAAAGTGAAGTTGGTTATTTATTAAATCTATGATTGTTTGCCTAACAACATGTATATGCAGAAGTGCAGAAACCTAAGATCATGATTTCTATATGCAAAACTTATAGGCATAATTTCTAAAATGCAGAATGCAGAAAAACTTAAGGCATAATTTCTACGATGCAGATGTGCAGAACTTATAGGCATGATTTCTAAGAAATGCAGAATGCAGAACTTGTAGACATGATTTCTAAGAAGCAGGAAAACTTGTAGGCATGAGTTTTATTAAAATGCAGAATGCGGAAATTATAAATAACCTATAGGAAGGTTTTCTACCCTTTGAATGCATTCGTCCCCATCCCTTTCTACTAGCTATTCCCAATTGTTATTACACATTATTACATACCCAAATGAATCAGAAAAGAAAAGTAAAATTACATCAGAAGTTCCAATTATATCCAAACAACCTAATTCAGACTCAAAGTCCAACAATATGAGATAAGCCAACTTCCAAGATCAGATTTCCGAAAGCATTTCTCATATTTGGGATGTGTCAAAGTTCCCAAGAGTCTCAAAGGGCTCCGGGAAGTGCTTACACCCCAAAAACATTGCAGAATTAAGATCATAGTGCAGTGTGGAAATGCCAGCCCTCAGATGTCCAAGTTCAGAGGGAACTCAAGGTCCCAAAGCAAGGCTCATAAGAGAGAGGCAGAACTTAAGAGTCTAAGAATAAATGTGAGTGCATAGGGGAATTAGGGAAAGCCTTGGCAGGCTAGTGGTCATGCCCAGCAAATGGGAATGCTGGCACACCCCTGACCAGCCTGTTAGCCAGATTAGGAGTTAGGATCCATTGTGGATCAGGTTATGGCCTGGGCAGTAATTTCGGTACTGTCAGGCCAAGATCTTAAATCAAGCACATAGAAGGGAATAGGGGTAGGGATTCACAATAGAATGAGCAAGGAAGGAACATAATTAGCATAGGTCATTGCACATGAGCAGTAAAGCAAACAAGAGTGCTGGAACTGTAAAGTAAACACATAGGGATGATGCAGAAAACTAGATGAAATACATGCCTGTTTCAAAGGAAAAAATTAAGAAAGCAGTAGTCTTGAGAGAGCCAAGTTGCAAACAAAGTAATTCCAAAAGATCTCAAGCAAAGCTGAGTGTTGATTTCAAATCAGTAGTGCAAGAAAGTATGCAATTGGAAGTATTTTTGTTCGTGTGAATCTCAGTGTTTTTGTAAAGAGGGAAGACAGGTCTTTATATAGTTTTGAAAACAAGCAGTACATAAGCAAAGAGTGCACGAACATGGAAATAGCAATCAATTAGTGTCAATTAAGACAACTGGACTCCTTTAATTAAGGAGTCTAGTTCAAACAGTTAGTCAAGGAAGAATAAGGAAAGGAAATCAGTTCAGTAAGGCTGATTGGGGCAAAGAAACCACATAGTGCATAAACAAGGCCAAATACATAGTGGGTAATTAAGGAAAGTTGGAATAATAGTGTATTTTATAAAAAATAGGGGATCAGTTCGAAAATCAACCAAGAGGATCTCGGATCCAATTGTGATCACAGGGAATCCAAAGTAACTAAGGAAAGAGTTACATAAATATGGAAATAATTTAAAATTAGTACAAAATTATAGAAGGAATACACAAGATCATGTATTTAAGGAAAACATCACAAGAATGAGAGTTTTACACAAAAAGACCAAGTAAACATCCAGTAGGGTAAAGGGGGTTTAATCGAAAAAAATCAGTGACAAATCATTACCCTTATTAAAGGGATTTCAGAATCAATCACTTGGCTGGTTAAAACCTTTTGAAAGAAGAATTTTCTCATATATAAAGCGCATAGATCAAACAAAAGAGTTGTTTACTATAGAAAAAGAGTTTAACAGTGTAAGTCTCATAGTCACAAGCAAAAGAGATCCAAGTTCAATTACAGGCTCATAGTGAGTCTGTAAGCCTAGGGTCCCAAAGTGGAACCCTAGTGCCACTTGTCAAAGAAATCCCCAAAACCTAGGGCTTCGAATAGAGTGAGAGGTGAGAAGACAAGGACATTGGGAGAGGCTCAGAAGCCCTTTCTCAAAGACTTATAAACACAAACATACACAATAGCAAGAATACTGATTCAAAGTCATGCTTGAGAAAATTTGGAATTTAAACAAGTTTCAGAAGAAGGAGATGATGCGAATTTAAACAAAGTAAGTAAAACATGCTTAGCAGGAACATAAGCAAAACTCAGTAAGGTGAACAAAATCAAAGAGTTCAAATATAAACACACATATAGCAAAGCATAAGGATTAATCAACACGAATTAATCATGCGAGCAAAAACGAAGAGTCTTGCATAATAGAGAAGAGACAAGAGAGAAAACTCATGCGTGGTAAAGGAAAACAATCGAGTACAAGACACACATAAAGAAAGAACGAGAGAATCAAAAAGGTATAGAAATCCTTTTTTCAGAAACCCTAAAATTGGATTTGAGTGATTTTAAAAGGGAAATTTGGGAAAAACCGTTGAAAAGTCGAGCAAAGACCAAGCATGTCACAGATTTAAAAGAAATAAGCAAGTACAAAACCTTAGACAGCTTAGGAGTGGAGAAAATCCTAGAGTGAGAAAGGTCTTGAGAAAAGTTGGATCCTGAGTCGAAGAGACTCATACTGCTTGAGCATGCCGGAATAATGGCCGGAAAGGCCATAGATCTACAAATCTGAGACAGATCTAAAGAGAGCCATGGAAGTCGGGCCTCCATTCTTCGAGTAGCTTAGGTTTAATGGTGAGAGAGAGTGAGTACATGCCATCCATAGTCTGGATTCCGGTAGAAACCGGTGGGAGATGATTAGGGTTTCGGAGTGGGATAGAGAGAATTTGAGAGATGAAGAGTTCAAAGGCGGCGTATCTGACAGAATGGATTACGGGTAGGTGGGTTAGGGAATTAAAAAGGAACGAAAGAATATCGGTTGTTGATCAAAATGATCAACGACCTGGATTTAAAGGGAAGCCGGGTGGGATTAAAATCGGGTCAGGGGTCGAGTTAAAATTGGAATTGGGTTATTTTGATTTGGGGCAGAATTGTGGGTTAAAATGAGGTTAAAATTGAAAGGAAATGAGGCTAAAATTGAAATAGAAACGGGCTAGATGTTAAATAGCCAATTTTACCCTTTTTATTTTATAAAATAGCAATAATGACTTTGGAACTAAATTAAAAGCACTGAACTAATTAATAATATATAAATATTAATCCAAAAATACTGAAAATAATTTTATAATTGCAAAATATTGTTATTGTAAAATAAGTTATAATTGCGATTATATGCTATTTAGTTTTAGAAATACTAAATAAATTCGTAAAAAAATACAAAAATTACCTTAATTATATTTTGGTGTAAATATGAGAATAAAATAAGTTAATCACAAAAGGGATAATTTTTGGGGAATAATTACTGATTTTGTACTGCTAAAAAATGGGCAATAAATCGATTTTAAAATCTTAAAAAATTAGAAAAAATACCAAAACTCTTGGGCATGTTTATTTATGCATATATATGTTATTTTGAAAATGCATAGGGAAAAATTGGGTATCAACAGTCTGTGGCACTAAGTATTGGGAGGCTTGCTAGGACGCCACAGAGCGCGCCCAAAGGGTCATGGGGCATGACTGAAAAGCCGCCCGTGACAGAACTCATGCCTACTAGGAAAAAAAATTAGGCTTCGTTAGTTGTTCTGGAAACATAGATTTTATTTTTAATTAACAACATTATTATCTATAGGATGGTGCCTTGACCTGGAATTAGTGACTTTTCAAACTCGAGTAGATCCAATCTTGATTCACTTGTAGATATAAGCACTTCACTGGCTTCTTAACTCAATATTAAACTTCAAATTTAAAATCAACAAGTTGTCTTTTTCCATCAGCTCATTAGTTTGCTAATTAGCACTTCTAGTGTTGCGCAATATCAGAAGTAGTTGGCTGGCAACTGGCAAGTCTTTGTAGAAATTCTCCTTTCTCTTTGAATTAAGTTGGTTTCATATCTGCAATTGAAAGTTTTAGCTTAATTGAAATTCATTCACCTCAGTGTTATCAAAGGCGTGCTTAGAGCGCACTTAAGCCCCGAAGTGAGGTTCAAAATATGTTGAGCTCTTCGCCTTGCTCATCGTGCACTTTAGTGTTGTTATCAAGGCTCTAAGGTATTATTTTCCTTGCTACTGAGCGTAATCCTGATAATGTGACACAAAACAATTGATATTTCACTTTATCATTGAAAAAAAATCAATTTCTTTGTCCATATATTTGGTATTCATGCTTATATATATGATTACGCATACATATTTGTAGTTTTTCTCCATTTGCGTCTTTCTTCAGTGAAGCCCATACTTTATTTGAGCTTTGTGCCTAAAGCCCCAACAAACCTCACAACTTTTTTGCGCTTTTCGCTTTTGATAACACTAATCCACCTGTTGAAATTCACCAAGTCAAAAAGTTGCTTATTGTTCTGAGTAAATGAGCAGCTGGCAATAGTACCTTTTTCAGACGAGAAACAAATAAGGGTTTATTGTGGGCCGGGACTGGCCTGGGCTCGCGTGCCAAACGGGCCAAATGGACCGGTTCAAAAGGGCCGGTTCAAACGGGCCGGTCTCTAGTGGTGCAAAAGCCCATAGCGGGCCGGTCCTTACCAAAAGGCCCGTGAGCCCGGGACCGGCAGGCAGGCCTGGCCGGTTCAATGGGGCCAAACGGGCCCCAACGGCTATTTTTTATTTTTTTTTAATTTTAAAAGGGCCAACGGTCAGATTTTTAAAATCTAGCCATTGGCCTTCAATATTTAGCTGTTTGGAACTTTAAAAAATAGCCATTTGGCCCCCACACTTTGTTTTAACCCCAAACTTTTTATAATTACACTTTTTCCTATTTTCAATTATAAATACCCCCTCATTCTTTCATTTTTACTCACAAATTCATCAATCTCTCTCTAATTTTTTCTATAATTGCTTACTTTATTATTGCAATTTCGTGAAAAATTGTGAAGTTGGTGAATTGAAGCCTTCAAGTCTTCAACGTATTCAATTTTCAAGAAGTTGTTCGTCGTAAACTCGTTCAAACTCTTAAGTTTTAATATTAAAGTTTTGTTTGTTTTATTTAGTATAATTATAATTAATATGGACTTTTCTTTGAAAAAAATATTTGATGGTAAGGGTAAGGGAAAATTTAAAATTGGTGAATCTAGTCGCCAAGCTACTACTCTCCCCCCGGCTCCCCGACCCAGACCTGCTACCCGTGCTCCTCCACCTGTTATTCTTGATAGTGATAAATCTTATTTTTAATTTTTCGATAGTCAATTTTGCCATGACGTTACAGCAGGTCAAAAATTAAACAAAAAAGTTATGAATGCTCTTTATCCTAATCAAACTATCTTTGAAAATGATGAGAAAACTGATGAATTAGATGAAACGCAACCAGATTTAGATGAAACGCAACCGAATTTAGATGATACACCTACTAGTCCTGTTAATAACCCAACTGATGCCCCGCCTGACCCTCCTGTAGTAACCCCTACTTTTAATAGAAAACTTTCTAAACGTCCCGAAATATCTCTTGTTTGGAACTTTTTTACTCAACTAAAAGAATAAAATAAGGCTAAGTGTAAAACTTGTGGGTCTTTGATGGCTCATAAATATACTGGAGACCGTAGCAGTACGGGTAGTTTGACTAGACACATATTGAAACACCCTAGAGATAAAGCTGGATATTTACAAATGAAAGTTGTGCAAGAGGGGACAAGTGTAGATACTACGGATAACCCTAGTACAGGTTCAAATCTAGTTCAACCGAGAATTAACAGTGTTACCGGTGGTATTTTATATTATGATCCCAATAAAGATCGTGAAAAATTGGTAAAAATGGTTATTGTTATGTGCTTACCCTATATATTTCCTTCTAACCCTCATTTTGTGCTTTATAGTAGAAGAGTTTTTAATCCTACTTATAAAGGATGGCGTCGCGCAACCGTAAAGAGCGATATTTATAAATATAAACATGAATATGAACAATATTTGCGCTATTTATTTACTCATATAGATTGTCGCATTGCCATTACTACTGATATTGGTAGAAGTGGTAATGATTGTGATTATCTAACTGTTACAAATCATTTGATAGATAAGGAGTGGATAATGCAAAAGCGCATTATTGCTTATAGAATAATTAATTCACGCCACACAGGTAAGTTTATTGCTAACACAATTGCAGATATTTGTAGATATTTTTGCACTAGAGATAAAATTATGTCTGTTTCAATGGATAATGCTTCTAGTAACACTAATGCTATAGACTTTCTTACAACTACACTAAATCCTGCATTTAGTAATATTTTTCATGTTAGATGTATTTGTCATATTTACCATTTAATCGTCGGTGACGGAATGAAAGTTTTAAATGTAGAAATTGAAATGGTTAAAATAGCTCTTAATTGGCTTTTTTATTCAAACCGTAGAAATAGACTTAGAAACTATTTTAAAAAATATGATGAATTTGGCCTTAGAGAAAGAAAGGTTCCTAAACCTTGTCCGATTAGTGTTGCAACCAAAACACTCACGCAAGTGTACGCGATCGACAAGTAATATAGTAGTAAGTAAAGTATCGTTCCCGCGAGGAATTGTGATCAACTTCTCGACTGATGTAGACTCAAACAATTATCAATTCAAGATAAATTATCACAAAATATATATATAACCAATTTACAAATTACTTAATAATTAAACAATAATTCAACACAAAATTACTACAACAATTACACAATATTTTGATAACAATTTGGATAAGAATATTCCAGGGTCATGGATTTGCTAGAGATCATGCTACGATCTTAGCTTAAGATTGATTTATTAAATTATCCGGGTTATTGATTATAGGGTTAATAATACTCATAAAAATCTGTCGAGTTCTTATGCACCTATTCAAGTTAACTTAATACCTATATGTCTATGGTATTAATATTAACAAGAATGCATTTACAACTCCTATTTTTCAACCAAACAAGACAATTAAGTATATGTCTATCTTAATTGCAAATCTTTCACCCGAGGCCCAGGATTCGGATCTTGTTCTATTTGATTCTATATGCAACCAAGAATTTCCTTTGTCAAGTTTAACTTAAGATTCATAAATAATATTTCACTGTTAGCTATGCAGTAAATTAATTAAAAGCATAATCAAATAAACAACCCATAATGATAAAATCAAGATCTTCAATCTAAGCTTCAAACAAAAAGATCATCTAACATCCATGACCTCAGAATACTTTGGGTTTTTAGCTACTCATACTCATACAAATATCAACAATAAAAGTTTTAAACACAATATAAACAAAGAACTAGAAGAAAGTTTAGAAGAACTCTTTGAATCCTTGCTACAAGAAGTTGTTCTTCTTCTCCAAGATGAATCTCCTCCTCCTCTCTCTCTAAAAATCTGATCTGCTCCCTTTCAATAATGGAAGTTTACTTTATGTAAGTTGAGTGGATCCCCTTAGATTTCCCATTTTATCCCTCAATAATTCATTTTCCGGACAGATACGCGCGAACTATGAACTTCGCGCGTTTCTTCGTGCGATCAAGGCAAAAAGTTTGCCAAAACGCGCGAAATTTCATGCGAACTTTATACTTCGCGTGTTTGGGAATTCGGTAAAATGTAGAACATGAAAGTTGTATCCCTTTTAAATAGATATGCATCAAAAATATTATGGATCCCAGACGGAGTTTTGAGAAAAAAAGTTATGGGCATTTTACTAGATAATGTGTCGTATGCCTATTCGACTCATTATTTTGTTCTCCGGACTTGCGTTGTGACCCCTGAACACGATTCCAACTTGATTTATTTAGCTTTTACTCAGACTTCAAAGCCTCAAATTACTCAAATTTATCCCGAATTAATTCTTAAGTTGGAAACTCTTCCTGCAAGGCATAAATCATGAATTTAGT